>AWWV01005214.1:0-11124 GCA_001974805.1 Corchorus capsularis | reverse complement strand
AATCTTGTATGAAATTGAATTGATGGATTGATGGAGGGAGGAGAGCGAAACTAAACCTGAAAGCTTGAAGCCATTTCGACGGTGAAATCATTGAGTTCCTACCGTTCAAAGTTCGGGTTGCCGTCGAAATCCTTGAAAGCTCGAGGCTTTCAAGTTGTCGGATGTTGTGACAAGATCAGGGTGAAGAAATTGAGCCAATGGAGCTGTGAGGGTTGCTGGTTCGTGGATTGGCAGAAGATGAATTAGGGTTCACCAGGAAGAAAAGGCTGCTCGAGGAAGAAGAAGAAGGAGAAAAGAGAGAAGAGGAAGAAAAGCGCGATAAAAGGAGGGTTTGGGTCGAAACGGTGCGTTTCAGGTATGCGTATTCATACTGTTTTCCTTTAAATTCTATTTTGTTTCAATCTAATCCTTTTTAGATTGTTTTAAGCTTTGTTTCTTTTTTTATTGTATAGTTTGTGACTGATCCTTTGTGATTTAGGTTATAAATAATTTAGGCTTAATTAATTCACGCATGTCATGTTATGATAGGGTAGATTTAATCTTAAACTGCTAGTTTGATAATTATGGTGTTGAATTTGTTAAAGCTTAGATTTTTAGTCTAAAGTATTGATTTTTATTAATAAAATGTGAAATTTTTAGTTTGTGGCAACTTGGATCAAGATTAAAGATTAGTTTTTAGATTTTTAGTTTTTAGTTTTTAGCTTAATTTTTAATTGAAAATGGTTGATAATTGCTGAAGTTTAAACTCTTATGTTAAAATCAACTTAAGATTGAAGCTTGGGTATAATGGCTTAATTCCTTCTTAAATTCATATTAATTCAAGATGATTCATTGATCCCGTTTAGAGACTCTTCTAATTGGAAAAATCAAAACTTTAATTTAAAGTTCAAATTTTTGAACTAAAATTAGCTTGAAAGTTTAAAAGCCATTTTTGAGCTAATTTTAGTTTGAAAATACATCTTTGAGATAAAGGATTTGACTTTTTAAATTGGAAGTGGCTTAAAATGGAATTGATGAATTAAATTGGATTGGTATTTACTTAAAAATTAAGTCTTTAGTTAGAGATTTGGTTTCCTTTCGGTTTAAGTTAATTAAGGAGTGGATTTAATTTTCTCATGCCAAGCTTGTTTAATTTGACCCTTGATTTTTGATTTATTGTGATGCACGTGGTTGATTTGTGTTTTGTGCCCCCTGAATGTTGCTAATCGTTTTGTTTAGTGTGCAGAAGTCCCCGGAATTGTCCAAGCCTGGCCTATAGCTTCTCATTTATATATTTATACTTGCGATTTGTAATAACTTAGTAATTATATAGAATTAGAAGTAGAAAGTAATCACATGCATTTCATGTTCATTTTTCAGTTAATTATAAACTGTTGCATTTCATGCCACCTAAACTTAGTTGATAACTGTAACCCTTCCGAAGAAGGGACATTCGGTGAGTGGTCGAGTATTCGGGGCCACTGAATGTCCCCGAGGATGAGAAAGCCCTTCTCAGGATGCGTCGGGATTCCGAGCTATATCCCAGGAAGAGTTTTCAATAACCCGGGTTACATGAGTCAGCTTTAACTAAATGGACTTTGCATTCATCATATGCATTCATGCATTGAGTAGAAGTTAAGTAGAATCAAAGAAAATCCAAAAAAAGGAAAAAATGAGAAAATTAAAAAGTTGCAATAAAAGGTTTTAGAAAAATATTTTCAAAAATCATGTTCTCTTATTCAGTTTTCAAAAGTGATTAAAATTGGTAATCAAGAGTTTTCAAGATTTAATCAAAGGTTTTCAAATTCAAATCAGATTTAGTGAGAAGATCAATAAGAGATGGAAAAAAGATTTTCCAAAATAAATAAGAAGATTTTCCCACCATTTAGGAAGACTAAAATGAGAATTTTTCAAAGCAAAATAAAACACTTTAAAAAACAAAAAAAATAATAAAAGGCTTTGCCACAGCATTTTCAAAATTTCTTTTTCGAACAGTAAAAGATCAACAAGAGAACAAACAGTGAAAGAGAATCGAAATAGAATTGATCGATTACTGTTCGATCATATTCTTCAAATTCTCGACATGGATTCTAAAAAGTGGTTTTATTTTCCTTTATAATCCTTTTCTAATAATAATCAAGATTAAGAAAAAGCAACCTTTAAGATTGAACCCAATGGGTTTAGATTAGACTAGAGGTACCGTCGTTTGACGGGCGTTGTGGGGGTGCTAATCCTTCCCCACACGTAACCGACTCCCGAACTTGGGCTTTGGTTCGCAGACCGTAGTTTTAGACTTAGTGTGTCCGTCGTCAAGCGTGGCCCATTAGGTCTAAAAAGTGTAGGTGGCTAATCACACCTAGGCAAAAACAAAAGATTAGTGGTGACTCCTTTCATTTCCAAAGTCGTTTCGGCAGGGTCCCCCGGACCCGGACGTTTCGACAGCTTGGCAACAGCTTGGCGACTCCGCTGGGGACATTAGAGAGTCAGGCCTCACTTAGTCTAATCAAGATCTAGGCTTTAATAAAATGGTTGCTTGCTTTTTCTTTTTGGATTTGTTTTGCATCTTTATTGCTTATAATGTATTTATCTGTTTACTTCACCCTGTCTGGTGTTGTTTCTCTTGTTTTCTGTTGTTATTGGTGATCAGCTGCTAGTTTTGGGTTAGGTTGGGGTCTGGTAGTGTGTCAGTGTTGGTAAAAGTTTTGTTTGTCCCTTCTGCACCACATCACTTTTGGCATTGCATGCATCAGCTCGAACCCGGGGCTTGAAATTTACACCCTTAGCTCGGGGACGGGTTAGCTAACCTTCGTGGGATCAATCAAGATCCCTGTACGGGTTATGTGAAACGTCTCCACTCAGTTTGAACCCTTTTCAATGAGCCTATAATGGGTGAGAATTGGGGACCTTACTAGCCTAGAGTGGGCGACAATGAGGACAATTTGGGAACCTTTTTTTTAGAGTCTGACCGAAACCCAACATATAGAAGTGAGAAAGCCAGCCTGTATAGAGCCAAACCCGAGAATGAGTGTTTAGGACACAAAGAAGGGACATTTCTGACCTTATCTCTTTTAACCATTTTCAAATAAGACTGTAGAGCAGATAATGACTTTATTCGCAATAAGTAGACTTCCCGCCCCAAGGGCATTTTCGTCCTTTTGATTTTTCGAAAAAATAAAGAGGTTTTTGTTATTTAAGAATAAAAGGGGCATATTTTTCTTTGAGATTTTCAGCAATGTTTTATGTTCAATTACTAATGAGTTTTTCTTTCTTCCCTTTTGTCTTATCTTTTTACATTAGCATCTATATAGCTTACTTGTGTTGTAGGTTTCATCTTGGCAGATCATGGCATCATTTTTGTATTCTCATGCATCCATATTGCAGAATCGACCATGCATATCAACGTCATTCATTTGTTGGTCATTATAAATTGCCATGTCATGTTATCACACACACTTTTATAGTTTGTCAAGTTATTATGACATTCATCTGCACATATGCTCACGCATCCATTTAACGGGCAGTTCCATTCTCGCATAAATAGATTGTACATCTAGATTACTTGTAGATAGCACTTGCTCGGGCCCATTCTGTTGAGCAGTTTAGTCAGAAGTTTAGAGATATTGGAGAAGAATGGGAGATTCTGTGGAAGCACGAATGCAGTGGTTGGAGCGTGAGTGGAAGACGATGCAAATTGATATCTTTGAGCTGAAATGCAAGCAAGAAACCATAGCCGAAGAGGTAGAACAGTTGAAGAAGCATGTTGTGAAAGCATTGATCATGTCTGGGGATACCGATGAAGTTTATAATTTGATAGCTAGGACCAAAGTGCAACAGGCTCAATTTGGCAGCGGGAAGCCAGAAAATGCCGCAGAAGTCGCCACTAGCTCGGACAAGACAGAAGACTTGGGCAAGATCGCAAAAGGAATGGATGAGTTGTCCAATCAGATGGAAGAGCTCAAGTCCTGCATGTCTAAAGTGGAACCCTCTGGTGCAATGCAATCTCAGAACAACTCTGTTCGGATGAATGACCAACCTTTCTACCTTTCAACTTATCACCCACCAAACCTCGGCTAAGGGAGGAACTCATCTAACTTTAATTAGCCTCAACCTTATCATCAGCCAAGTTTCCGGTCGAACACTTCATTCCGACGACCCACTCGCAAGGCAAAACCTCAACCAAGGTTTCATACAATGTCTCAACCTCCAAGTCCAGAAAGGGAACCTATTGAGCTGTCAGATCTGATACCTATCCCATGCACTTATACCGAGTTGTTCCCTCAGCTTGTGCAACAAGGTCAGATTGCATTCTTGCCATTTTCCAAACCCATGAGGAATCTTGGACCATGGTATAATGCCAATGCTTATTGTGCTTATCACTCGGGAACTCAAGGTCATTCCACTGAAAATTGCTTAAGGCTGAAGGAAGAAGTGCAAAGGTTGATCACAGAAGGAGAGTTAACTTTTAAGGCTGATGGTAGTCCAGTTTTCAGTCAAGCTTCATCATCAAGTTCTGGCAGAGCTTCAGGAAGCGTTTGGTGATCTCATCCCGGGAGGATTGGAAGGTTCTTGCTGAAAATGTCAAGGAGGATTGTTTAAGTTTTACTCGTTTTGTTATCACTCATGTATATAGTCAAGAAGTTGAGTGTAATGGTACGATGTAAAGATGGTTGATGTTAATGGAAAGAGCTTCACTGAGTTTGAGTAGATCTTTGTTTGTAATGCTCGCATAAATTCCATGTTTCAAAACATCATACACTCATCTTAGCCTCATGCATTCATTTGTTCATCTATTCATCATGACATGGAATTCATTCATACATCTCATGGATAGCTTTAGTTTCATTTTTCAATAAGGAAGTAGTGTTTGTCCATTAACGAAAAAGTTCTGATAATTCTCAAATTTGAGCAGTTTTGGAAGACTGAGCAAAGGCAATGGAAGGAGAACAGTTAACTGAGTATCAGCGGATGAAGGAAGAGAATGAGGAGTTGCGAAGGCAAATGGACATGATGAAGCATCAGCTAGCGGGGCAGAGGGAAGAGATAGTGCAAGAAGATCATCCAATGTCAAAAGGGCAGGATATGACAATGAACACAGAGGGTATCAGTGTGGGGCAGAGAAGAAGTGTTGAAGCTAACCAGATCAATCTCAACCAAGGTGCGACAGCCAACAAACAAGTTGATGTTCTGAACAGTAAAGATGGTAAAACAAGGGAGATGATGAACGAAAGGAGTCAAGGCCTAAGATAGATGAGAGAATCAGAAACTTTGAGAAGGGACAAAATCATCATGAGATAATGAAAGTATCAGAAATGGTATTGGTTTCTGATTTGGTGATGCCAAAGAAGTTCAAGATGCTAGAGTTTGAAAAGTTTGACGGAACTAAATGTCCTAGAAATCATGTCATAAGCTACCTCGGAAGGATGATACCATACTTAGGGAATGACAAGTTACTCATGTACTGCTTTCAGTACAGTTTGACCGGTTCAGCAGCTCATTGGTACAATCAGTTAGAACCAAGCAAGATCCAGTCATGGGATGATTTGGCAAGGGCATTTATGATCCATTACAAGTACCTAACAGACTTGGCTCCTACGCGAGAACATTTGAAGACTATAAAAAGGATGCCTTGAGAGACATTTAGAGAGGTTGCCCAGCGCTGGAGAGAAAAGGCGACAGAAGTTAAGCCGACAACGGAAGAATCGGAGATGAGTCCCATATTTTTGGACAGTGTGGAGCCCGAGTATTTTGAAAGGATGTTGCCGCTTGTGGTAGAACCTTTCTATAAGTTGATAACGGTGGGTGAACTGTTAGACCTCAATTTCAAGTCAGGAAGGATTAGAAGTGGAAAGAAGGCAGAGTCAAAAGAGGAATAAACTGGGGAGCAGGGTTATGTTGAAGCAGGACAAGTAGGGCAGCAGTTTGATAACCCGGGATCGCACGACCCATATTACTCGTACCCTCCTTACTATCCTTATCCACCACTTCTACCAACAAACTCATATGCGAACCAAAACCCCTACCCATACCAGTCGGTTCCTCAACCAAGTTCTCAATCTCAGTACTATTCTCGAGCATCAAAGAAAAGGTCATCATCTTCACTTAGCTCAGAACCAACCATTCCAAAGGACCAACAGAAGGGGTATATGTGTTATCAGGAGAAATTCAAGTTTGTCCAAATTCCCATGACATACAGAATTGCTTCATCAGCTCATCCAGCAAGGCCTTGTGGAACCGGTATATGTGGAACCTATGCAACCTCCTTATCCCATGTGGTATGATCCCAATGTGCAATGTGAGTATCACATGAATGTTCAAGGTCATTCCACGGAGAGTTGTACTAGTTTGAAAAAGAAAGTGCAGGCATTGATCAAAGCAGGATTATTGAGTTTCTAATGGATCAGAGCATAGTCAATAGGGCTGGTTATCAGAAGGAATGGGGGCAACAGAGAGGAGTTTCAGGAATAATAGACTAGGATCCCTGGTGTTTCTGCCCAAGAACATTAGGATAGTTGCATGGGCTTTTGTTTCGTTTCATGCTTATTGTAATAAAATAGACATTTCATGGTTTAGAACATTGTCGCATCATTCATTGCATGTTTCAAAGCATTTTCAATTTTACAGATATCGATGCTACAAATAGGGCTTACGACAAGTTATTCTACTTTGGGAGATCTGCAATTTTGTAAATGGGTGCCAAACAGGGGCATTTTCTTTACTTTTTCATTTGCCTCAAAACATCAAGAGTTATTTTGTGAATAATTGCATTGAATACTAATAATAATAATAATAAATGGATAAAAAGAGAGGTTTCTTTCGGATAAGTGATCATATGTTCGATTAATAAAAAGAGGTTTTGAAGTGGCTTGGTGTTTACCACTAAAACTGACCCAAGCATGTTTGTGGAAGGGTCAATAACTTTCATCTAGACTAGGAGCAAAGGAATGATGGGTTTTTAATTAAAACAAGGTTTCAAAGTCAGTTTCAATCAAAGCAATGGTTTCAAGGTGTGAGCAAAAGAATAATGATTTTAATCAAAAGATGTTTCAAAATCAGTTTTAGTCAAAGCAATGATTTCAAGGGGACTAAAATCCATATTTTCAAAAGTTTTAAGGAGACAATTTGATTGCGTCAACACTGCTCCCAAGCTCCGATCCTTCCAATCCCTGTTAAATTTATTCTCTTGGAACTCAACATCAAATTCTTCTTTTCTTCTTATAGAGGGGCAATTTGGTCATACTATTAATGCTATCACAATGCCTTGAGGGCAAAACGGCCAGTCTTCAATTTTCTCAAATGTCCCTTAAACCATCCCGGTTAATCTTCAATGTCTCAAACTTATCTCTCAATCAGAAGAAACGATGCACAACTCAAGAAGTTCAAATCAATTTGCTCAGTTGGGACACTAAGAGGGTCATTTCAATAAAGAGTGGCACAAGTGTCTGTCACAGTTTCCCAAAAAAAGAGAAAAATAGAAGGAAAAAGAGAAGAAGAAAGAAAGAATGATGGAAAAAGAAAAAGAAAGAAAGGAAAGAGAAGAAGCAATGATGGTTTTCAAAAAGAGTCATGGTTTTCAAAAGGTTTTGATAAAATGGTTTTAAAACAAAAAGAAGAGTCATGGTTCCCAAAAGGTTTTCATAAAACGGTTTTTCAAAAAGAGGCATTTTTTTAAAGGGTTTTCTAAAGTTGTGTTTCAAACTCGTTTTCCAGAGGAATGCTTTTCAATGAAGATGTCCAATCTTGAAGTGATAAATGGCCTTCTTTCATATTCCCTTCACTTGCAGAAAAGTATCCATTGTTGTCCCCCTTTGAGCCTAATTAATTTCTTTTCAATGAACTCTAATCAAGGATCACCCTCCATACTGGGGGGCAAAGGTGAAGAAGGATTAGCTTTGAGAAGAAAGGTTTGCACTCAATGTTCAATGGGGCATCCCAACAGTAATGAGTAGAGTTCACAAAGAGGCATTGAGTCCACTCCATCAAGAAATTCAAATCAAAAGTCAGATGAAGAAGGGAAGAAAAGGAAAAAAAAAGAAGAAGAAAAAGAAGAAAAAGAAGAAAGAAAAAAAGAGGAAAAAAAATGAAAGTGGAAGGAAGGGTGAAGTTATAAGATGGAGCAAAAGGGCAATTAGAATGATACGATCCTTCACATAAGGAGAAATGATCCTTGATTCAAATACCCTCAAACACACTTTTGAGCCTTTATATCCTTTCTTTGGCAACCCAGAGCCCTAGCCTACATTACGTGCCTAATAAAAGTCCATATTTGATCTTGTGAGGACATTCGAGAGGAGATTTTTCCTTAACAAAATAACAGTCATTTTGCAAAATGCTTTGGGTCAAAACTCTTAAAAAAGATTTTTCGGGTGAGTTTGTAGTTTTTTAAATGCATATAAAAAGGAAAAAAAGAAAAAGAAAAGAAAAAGAAAAAGAGAATGAAGAAAGGAGGTTCTAGGGTGAAAACCCGAAAGGGCAGTCTAGAGCAAGAATGGGAAATCAAAGAGCCACCCACAGTTTCAACAATGAAATAGAAAATGACACCTCCATCATATAGTGAGCAATGAGTTTCTTTCAAGCATCAAACGCTTCAGCTCTCCAAACAAAGTCAATTCTTGAAAGCCATGTCTCAAACCTCAGACTTTTCACAAAGTGTTGACTTGAATCATGTCTCAGAAAAGGGATTTCAAAGAAAAGACATTTCAAAACAAGAAGTTTCAAAATGAGATGGCATTCCATTTGTGAGTCCATTATCAAGATTCGATTTTCAAAATAAGATTACATTCCATTTGTGAGTCCAAGATCAAAATTTGCTTTTCAGAGGGCGTTTTAGTGGTGATCACCAATTCTCTTCAAAGTTCAAACTTAACAAAGTTTTCAGAGTAAATGAGTTTTTCCAAAGAGTTCAAGACATATTTCAAAGAGATTTAATCACATGATTCTTACTTATTTATTGATCAAATTTTGCTACAGAATTGATGAGAAGTTGGATACAAGGAGAAATAAGATCAACAGAAGAATCTTTTGGGGCATAACCCGTGTGTTGGAGCAAAAAGCTTGATGAAAATACATTTGGCAAGAATAGGAAAAAATTCAGAAAAAAAAATCAGAATCCGAGTGCATCATGGGCATTTCGAGAGCAAAAATTGCAATCAGGAGTAGTGGGGCATTGGAGTTTCTAAGAGGCTTTCAAGTGACTAAAGTTAAGTTTCGGTTGGAATACAAGGAATCGTAGTCATTATTCAAAGAATCTCAAGTGATAAGATTTAATCTTCAGTCAAGTTCAAAAGGATTAAGATCGATTGTCCAAAAGATAATTGAGTCGATTAGATCCGGGGCAAAGATGAAGACAACAAGAAGAGCAAGGAAGCAAGTTCAAGGACAAATCAAGAAGAACAAAAGGGATTCAAGGAAGCAAAGCCAATAAAGCAGAGATTTAGAACATCAAGCAGGAGATTTTCAATCACAATATCAGATTCAGAGTTATTTTTCAGTAGTTATCAAAGTTGATCACAAAACTGGTCTTCTCAAATCATCAATCAAGGAGTTTTCAGTTACGACATCAGATTCAGAGTTATTTTCCAAAGGTATTCTCTTTCAAAATCACTTCCATGTGATTCAGATTCAATTTTCAAGATTTTGCTTCAGTTCCATCCGAATGCTTTGGCTTTTCCACAAGCCAAACTCATTTCCACACGAGTCAGTTTAGCCTTGGTTCTGTCCAAGCATTCAGGGGCTTTTCCACAAGCCAAACTCGTTTCCACACGAGTCAGATCCAGCTTCGGTTCCATCCAGGCAAGAGAGGCTTTTCAATAAGCCAAACTCGCTTCCACGCGAGACAGTTTCAGATTTGGTTCCATCCAAGCATTCAGGGGCTTTTCCACAAGCCAAACTTGTTTCCACACGATTCAGATCCAGCTTCGGTTCCATCCAGGCAAGAGAGGCTTTTCCATAAGTCAAACTCGCTTCCATGCGAATTTTCAATTTAGTAACCAAAGATGGTCTTTTCTCGCTTACACGCGAGTTTTCAATTTGGTGACCAAAGATGGTCTTTTCTCGCTTCCATGCGAGTTTTCAATCTAGTGACCAAAGATGGTCTTTTTCTCGCTTCCACGCGGGTTTTCAATTTAGTGACCAAAGATGGTCTTTCTCTCGTTTCCATGCGAGTCTGCAATTTAGTGACCAGAGTTGGTCAACGGGCTTTCTTTTCTAGTTCCAAATAAAATTGGCCCCTAGCAGGTCTAAAAAAAACGAAAAAACAAACAAAAAAGAAGAAAGGTGAAAAGGAGAAAAAGAAAAGAAAAAAAAAACGTGCAAGCACAAAAACGGGTGTCTATATCTTTGTATGCTTCCTAACTCTCAAAAAGTATACAAACTACTCTTTTGCACACTTCTCGAGAGCCAGAAAGCTTGCAAAGAGGGGCAGCTGTAGACACCCGTTTTTGTCCTATATCCTTCAATTTAAATCAATTTATTTCTTAATTAGCTATTAGGGTCACATAAGGGCATTTTGATCATTTTCATCTTCAGGTTTGGTCATTTTTGCATTTAGGGGGTATTTTGGTCATTTTAAGTTTACTTTTAATTTATATTAGCTAATTCATTGTAAGTCATGTAGATTGCATTTGAAAAAACCAAAAAAATCTTAATATGCACCTTTGGCATTTTTGCATATTTTCATTTAGTAATTTAGCATCATTGCATTTCAAACACGTATTTTAAACTCATTTAGTTCACTGTTTGATCTAGTCTCAATTTAGCAATTAGCTAGATACTGCATTAAGTTTGATTTGCATGAGATGAATTTGCATTTTTATGCACTATTGCATTTTATGGCATATTTGATTATTTTGCATTAAGCTGCATTGGCATGGAATCACTTTAGTGATTTACCATTTGGAAAAGTTATTTAGGTTCGAATATTAATCCAATTGCATCATTTCTTTGCATTGCACGAGGAGGATCTCATTTTCATTTATTATTCATTTGATTAGTACATATAAGATACATACATGCCTCGATTCTTTTACAATGTTACTCTTACAAAAAGTACAAAAAGGGGGGAATTCCAGATTGCTTCTTGTTCTCTTGGTATATGTCCTCACGCTGCCACTTGCTAACCATCACAAAGAGTTATCAAGCTTTGCTAGC
>AWWV01005192.1:0-24211 GCA_001974805.1 Corchorus capsularis | reverse complement strand
TTTTTGAATTTTACTTTGAAACGCCCTTTTTGAGAATTTTTTATCTGTGTTTCTTTTCTAGTACAAGACTTAATTCCTTGTGAACTTTCTCTTGCAGCATTACATCTCAAACAAGCAACTCCAGTGTTGTATGAATTTTCAGCCACCATAAGCGTTCGAGTTGGGAACACATTTTTCCAAGGAAGCTAAAGACATTTCGACGTTCTAATGTTTCAATTTTTTTAGCATTTTAATTCAAGATTCATTATAATTTAGTGCTTGCTTTGTATTCATTTCCAGATCTATACAATTAGTAAACTTCTACCTTTTTTTAGTGAGAGCAAACTTTTTGAGCTAATTATTGTATTAATTAATATTATTCTTTTGTAGAAATTTTTTTATAATATACAGTTCTTTAAATTTTAGAAACACCGCAATATATATTTCAATTATTTATAAAAAAATGTATATTCAAAATGAAAAAAGAAAAAAGAAAAAATCTATTTAAATTATTTATAAATGAATAATCAAAATTGAAAAAGAAAAAAGCTGAAAAAGAATTTTTAATTAGAAGAATGAAAAAAGAATGAAAGGCGATTTTCAATATCTCTATTAGAGGCATAAATATTTGCCTCAAAAGGTTATAATTAAAGGCAGTTAATATTGCTCTTAAATAGTAAAAATAGATACAAATAAATGGTTACTATAGACTATTTTTAAGGGCATATCTATTTGTCTCTATATGTTTAATGAGAGGCAAATATATAATCACCTCTAATCTGCCGCTAAATACATTTAGCGACTGGACTATGCAGGACAAATACTTTATGTGCCTCTAAATGTTTTAGAGGCAAATATTTTGCTTTTAGAGACTTGTATGTATGACTCTATATGTGGTTTATGTTGTAGTGTCTAAACTTGTACTAGTAGTAATTTGTGAACTCTGATCCTAATAAATGTCCAAATTTGAATATGATATAATGTAACTTGTTGTACAACCATTTTTTATTTCATAAGCAAACTTAAATATTTGTACCAACTCTCATAAGCAAACTTAAAGAAAGAAAGGAAAAGTACATTAGTTTAGAAGGATAAAATACCTAAAGGGGAAAGTTATAAGTACTCATGATCTGCACTCAAGAATAGTACTTGCATTTTTTTACCTTAAATTTGCATGTCTCGAAACAACTAAATAATATATTCTTGTATCCAATCACCTAAATATCTCTTATATTTATACCAAGTACTATTCTTGAGTACACATTATGAATACTTATAACCTCTCCAAGTAAAACAAGTAAAGTGTTTTTGTTTTTGTTTTTGTTTTTTTTTTTTCATGAAAACAAAACAATACACCAAAGAGGAATTAAGTTAACACTCGTACACTAAGATGATAAAATCTTCTTTCATTTACACCATTAGAGCATATTTAAACTCATGATTGCACCCCTAGGTAATTGCCCCGCAAAAAGGAGTGACGTCAGCTTGCTACATTAAAACGGTCGAATAACGCCGTCCATTGCAGGAGGGAAACCCAATTGTTTCAAAACCCAAAAACCAAACAAAAGTACAAAACTCAAAATATTTCACTCTCTTTCACTTTACCGCAATTTTTCAGTCTCTTCCCCTTCTCTGTCTACCGCTTCCTTCTTACCCCTTCCATGTTTCTGCCCTAAAAATTTCCCACATTTTAGGGCAAATCCTTTTTCTGAACCCTAGATTAACATCAGATTAGGGCACGCCTAGATTCTGTCGGCTCTTTTATTGATGTATTTATTCGCGGTTTTTTCATCGCAGAGGTAAGCATATCGATTTGAATCTGATTTGTTTTTTGAAATGTAGTTTTTGGATTTGTCAGCAACTCTTTTCCTCCGATTATCCAATTCTGAGCTTCAAAATAAGCGTATTCTGTTCGATGATGTTCTATTTTAGGTAAAGGAGTGGCGGTTATTGCTAGAGGGGATTCTCGCATATGGCGAAAGTAGCTACCCATGGTGCATTAACCTCTACTTCGCTACAAATTGGCGGGGATGCTCTCAAAGTTGGTCCAACAGTTAAACGGAAGACTCCATCGGAACTCAGAGTACATCTTTTTGCCCTCTAACTTATAACATCATTGTTACGATTTATGCTATTATTCTGGATTGAATTATCTGTTTTGATTCAGTTCATTGTAATTATTTAGGGGGGTTAGGGTTTTTCCAGTTGGCTATGTTGCTATTCTTTAAAGAGAACACTAGTGCCTCTTACAATTTACTAGTTTTTTTTCTTTCTCATCATTTTTAGCAGCTTCTTTGATTTTTTTTTTAGTTTGACTGGACAATTTACTCTTCGATTTTCCCCTAATTTTCCTATATTAGAGACCTGAATGTTGTATTTAATCTATTCATCCTTGTGCACTTTTTCTCGTGATCTAATTTATCAACTGTACCTGGATGGGGTGATGCTAATGTTCCACAGTTTAATTAAGCTTTCTTTGACGAATTGTAGTTTGTTCTTATACCTTGTAATAAATGTTTGCATAACAGGGAGAGCAGTTAAAGCGGACGAATGTTGCAGAGCTTGTTAATAAATCTTTTGCCCCCAGGTAAGTGTTGTAATTCCTCTTCTGGTTACTGCTGGTTTTAAATTATATTTTCTTCGAAAAAACTTTTTGAGTCGCAACTCTCTGTGAAATTGTTGTTTTCCATTGCCTGTGCTAGTGAGATGGAAAATGGACTTAAAAAACCAGATCTACCACGGAACCCAAGATACATTGACACTCGTATGAACGAAGTATATCCTGCCAAGAAATCAAGGTTTAAACTGCTTGCTGGGATAGAAAATGCAAAGGTTATTATGATTTCAGAAAATGCATTTAATTGAAATATGTTAATGTAATTTATATTTTTAAACAATGGCCAAAAAATAATTTTTTTTTTAAAGACATATGTAAATAACCAGTTTGTTGATTGTTCAATTACCCTTTTTTATTAGCAGGAAAATAGTTCAATTGAGCAACCTAGCAGTCTAAGGAAAATCTCTGCACTTTCAGATCTGGCTGCTAAGAGAAGGCAGCAACTATCATGGTATGTCTGTCAATCCTAGTATGCTATATGCCTATATCTGGTGCTGTATAAGTAGATTTATATTGTTGATATGGTTCTATTTGTCCTTTTGCAGTCCAGAGGCTTCTGTTGCTTCTGTTGATGATCCTAAAGATGATGAAGCTCATGCTCGCCGAACACTTGAAAAATGTAGTCAGGGTACATTTCTTAGTGTTACTGAGCTCTCATCCGGAGGTCAAAAAGCATCAGGCCTGGCTATTGATATGGTATACACTTTTAGTAGTTTCCTCTTTGATCATTCAATTTGTTAATATCATTATTTGAAATGGGCCACCAATTCTTTGTAGGATAAAGCATTGAAAGGATTAGCTACTCGTGAATCAATCCCTAATGTACCTCCTGAGTCTTCTGGAAAATTTGATGATCTTTCACCAACCGGAAACTTCTGCTCTGAATTCCATGTCACAGGCCAGAAAATTCCTGTGGACTTTACTTTGAAAACTTACATGAGATTGGTGTCCTCTTCCTCAGTAAATTGGTGAGTAAGCCTGTTGTTTTTCATCATATATTGTAGTTCCTATACTTGAGACAAGGTTGCTCTGGCGATTAGTTCTCTTTGGTCTTTTCTCTTTTGTGTATCTTCTCATGTTTTACTAGAATATATTTCAAACTGTTGTGCCCTATCATATGATGTATGTATGTTATTTGACATTTGAGATTTGTGCATGATCTTTCTTATTCTTAGTTATCTAGTATCTCCATGTGCAAATAGGCTTAGGATTTTCCGATCCACTGATATGATTAATGTACATGACCTCCTTTGTCATTTATTAGATATTTATAGGATTCTTTTTTTAATAATATTTTCCTTGTTTATACAACTAAAGTATTGTTTTCATTCCAGGTTAAATAGGGCAATGATGTGTGGTACCTACAATGGTATGCCTCAGTTGAAATCTCAGTCAGGTTGGTCTGAAAATCAAAATATTAGCAGTGCTTCACAGACCAGGTTTGCTTCCCAAGTCTTGGATTCTAAAGCTCTACATTCGTGGATCTATCCTCAATCTACCTTACCACCATCAATCGTGTCAATTTTGGCCTCATCAGCATGTGAAGGTTTGTCTAATGGAATATTTTTTAGTTGAATCCTCTCTCCTAACCATGCATGTGTTTGTGCACAACCAAATTCAAGCATGCACAAGTGTTCCTTATCCCTCCTTTCTCCTAATGCTCACTTATGTTTATTTTCAACCAAAGATTTGTGGAGTTTAATGCTCACTTATGTTTATTTTCAAAGTATTGAACTAGATTTTTGATAATGGTTTTATTGGAACTTTTCTAGTATGCACTTCGAATTTTTTGGTGATGTTTACTGCTGGTGGTGGTTCTGGAAGAAGCAGAAAATCATGCCAGGCATATATCTCCCAGTCAACTCGAGGTTTGAGGTCATTATTGAAAGAGCATGTAAGTTACTGAATCCTTAACTAATTCCCACTGCTTGTAATTATGAATCATGATTAGACGCACATGGGTTTCTCAACATATATTTCGTTTAAGTTATCCTGGTGATGTTATATTAACTGTAAGGGTGGCAAGTGCTTTGCTTCTTGTATGGCCTGTGTTGGCATTTTTAATGTAAAAAGTATTAGTATATAAATGCTTATTTAGTATCCTAAATTCCATTTACTGTTTTGCTTTCAATGTAATCAAATTAAGTTCTTTTGGTGAATCTGAATATTATCCTAACCAAAGTGGGGTGCCAAAATGTGGAGTCTTTAGGACAATTCTTTTAACACATCTAGCTACAGAGCTACAGATTTGGTGCTTGAGTTGTATATCTTTATATGATAATAATGCAAAATTATAATTACAAGCAAGCTTGCTTTTCTGAGGTCGGCACCGTAAAGAAGTTTCTGCTACTTTACAATTTTGTATGCAGCTCTGCTTCATGTAGTTGCTTGATTAGATTTATGCTCATTTTAGAAACACGACCAGATGCAAAATTGAATGGTTTTAGGACATCTAAAGACTAAAAACTGATTGAAGTGTTGCTGATCCATGTTCCAAGTGAAAAGTAGCCTAAAGGAGATTTTACCTATGTATGGTATATTGCATGATTGAAAATTTTAGTTGTTAACTTCCAAATGCTGATCATCTATATATCTGTTTTGATTAAATTTTAATGCTTCATTGATGTCTGATATGGGTAATTTTCTTGTACTGCTGTTGTTTTATATGTTTCCTAGGATGTCTCTTTTTCAATGCCTCTTTGCCGTTCTCAAATAGAACAAGTTACTACGGAGGACCTGGTAGAGCTTTCAGAGATTGAAAAGCATAATTTGGGCCAGGTTTGTACACTATCATTCATGCTGACAGTTGCAATTTGGCCTTCAATAAGATACTTTCTGGTGATAATTGAAAAGCCATTCTCATTTATTCATTGACACTATTTGCTGAAAATACTGCAGACTCAACGGAAGAATTCCTTCTCTGATGTTGATAATACCCCACAGTCTTTGCTGGCTTTCAGCGGAATTGATAATGTACATGGTTTGTATGAAATTTTATTAAATTATAGGTATGTAGTGTTTCTTTCTTTCTTTCTTCATTGTCTTGTCACAGTCTCTGACTTTTTTTTTCTTCTATCTTTCTTGACTTTTTTGAATGCGGCGGATGTTCCTGTATTATATTCTCCTGTGCCATTTCAGAATGCTGCTCTTTCTGCTCCAAAGGTGAGTGATGTTGCCAAAACAAGATTGTCGTTCTCACTTTTAGCCTTTTGTTGGTTGTATTGTGTATTCTTACTGTTTGTTGTGTCACCTGATCTGATGTCACTGCCCTTATACATACTATAATTCTCTTGTGTGTGGCATTTTTCTATTTCTAGGATGTTGTAGTATAGTTGTTAAACTTTGAACATAACATTTTTTTGTCACAGAAAAGTTTTGGTTTAGAAAACATAATCATGTCGCAACTTGGTGCTGAACCTGGGTGACTATGTTCTGTCTCTGTATTTATATCCAGGTTAGATGCAGGGAGATTAAAATGGCTGATCATGGTGCTGCTCCCCCCAAAGGATCCACGTTGAAAGATGGTGATTTCAGGGCACTTGCATCTAATGGCCTTTGCTATTGTTTGGAAATCAAGGATTCATACATTCCCCCTTGGATTACCAGTAATATATGTGCTCTAATGGCCTCTGAGGGAAGAAGCTTTGAAGCAAGGTATTTTTATACTTCTCTCCTTGAATCAAATTATTGCTTTGTTATTGAATTTCTTAACATGTAAGGTCATTTAAGTATGACCTTAGTCATCTTTTGTTGTGCACATAATCTTGTTAGCTACAACTGCAAAGGTTAATAATTGAAAACCTCCTTGTATCAGTTTATTCTTCATTTTGGATAAAACCCCTTGACCTTATCGAATAATGTTTAGGAAATACATTATTTCTCCTGATTAAAGAAGTTTTGGATGAAAATTGGTATCATAATATGATTTATGATGTTTTTTTTTGGCCAAATATGATTTATGATGTTTAGCACTCAACAATGAGTATTTTTGTCAAAATTTCCTTTCAAAATCATCAGCTTATGATGACTGCTGAATCCCTAAATATGGAATTCAGAAAACCGAAACAGAAGTACAAAAACAAAAAATTATGTCAGTACTCATATTTTTTCTGATTTTATAGTCATTTGGGTGATTTTCAGCTTTACGACAGAGCTTGCTTCAGTTGGCTTGAATATTGCTCTTGAGGCAGTTTGTGAGGAAGCTGATACTGAGGCCACAATCGATGAAGAGTCGGAAGAAATATCCGATGCCTTCGGTATTCCCGAAGCTATTGTTTCTCCTCGTATGCTTTCAGGTTTACTAAAGGGTTTGAACTACTGCAACGGATCTTATACAGCGTCTCTATCTCCTGTATAAGTATGACATTTTCATATTAATGATAATGATGCTTCAGTAGTTCCAGTTTGCTGATTCCATTTTGCTAATTGTAATTTTGCTCTTGTATATCATTTGATTGACTCTAATTTATATAATGTCTTCTGAGGCGCATTTGTTTTTGCAATAGAGCAATAATCACCAAAGAAGAGAAAGGAGGGATAAGGAATAGTGAAGCTTTCGCTTGTCTTGAACTTTTTAGTCTCCACTTATCATTTTCATGCTTATTCCTTCATATCGGCCAAAGTAAACATTATACATAATGTCTTCATGCTCATTTTCATGCTTTTTTTTTTTAGGGATGCTCATTTTCATGCTTATTCCTTCATATCGGCCAAAGAAAACAAATATATTTGGTCTTCAAATGAATAAAAGAGAAAATCTTCTTTGATTACAAGGTATGATTTTTTTAATTCTCTCTTTATTTTATCAATTACAAAATAAATTAAAAAAATTTGAGAAAAAAATAATTTAAAAAATTAGTTGCTTTTTTTGGCACAAAAAAATTAGTTGCTTTTTTTTTGGCAAAAAAAAAGTTGCTTAGGATTTTTTTTGAGAGAGTGGATTTCTTTTTTCATTTTTATTCTCACATGGGTATTCGTTTGTGCAATAATTTTTAGTAAAGTAGTAAATTTGGTTTTGTTTATGATATTTGGAAAGTACGACATTTTATTTTGGTTCATTTGTTAGTTCCCGTGGAAGATGTTTCACATTTGTCAAATAGCACAAGAACAATTTGTTTATTTGTTTCAAAATTATCGAGACTAGAATTAGCATATATGAATTTTTCAATGCATAAACTTGCAAAATTAGAGCATTTGATTGGACAATTTTTTTTAAAAAAAAATTTCTAAGGTATGGAAGAACCAATATTGTTAATAAGATTAATTGTGCAATGCATTTTTACAATTTTATAAGTATAAAAGGTTCATATGTAAAATAAAGAAATTTGGGTCAATGTTATGTTATAATGAAAAAATTAGACTAGTTGTTGACTAAGACCAAAAATAGTCCAGGGGTAAAGTGGTCTTTTAAAAATAGAGGGGGTTTGTCATTTCATATAAAGTATAGGGGTTTTTGTATTTCATTCAAGTTTTGATTACTGTGGGAGCCTTTTTGTGCGGAAGGTAGGCCTGACCCGGCTCGGTGGGTTGGATTCAAAGTCGACCCCAAACTTCCCCAGAAGAGGAGATGGGTTTCACAAAGATGGTGTTAGAGCAGCAAATAAAACCTTGACGTGAGGAAAATGGCTGATGTGAGGGAATCAAACGCAGACTTTAGACAAGGGAAAAGAAAGCACTGATTTGAATCAACAAGAGTATTTCTTGGTTGATTACTTTTGATTTTGTGGGTGTTCTCTCGTGTTCTAACTTCTGTATATGCTCCCTCTTGTTGTGCCATTTTTGGAGCTGGAAGCCGCCATTGATAGCCACCCTTTTGTCCAGTAAAAGTTTTTGTCCGACAGTACATTCGACCTTGCTTTTTAATGATTCAGTGACTAGCCTTTGGGTCTATAGTAGAGAACCTTAGTACAAATGTTCTCTAAAAGATCGAGGTAGATATAGGAATAGAAAAAGCAACCTTAGTATAAATGTGTTGGCAAGTTGTGATGATACATTGAGATTTATTTATGTGTTACCTGGATGGGAAGGATCTGCAGCTAACTCTAGAGTATTGTGGGCTACTTTAAATAGACAGAATGGCTTGAAAATACCACAAGGTATGTATTTTAATTCTCTGAAATTGATACTTTGGTTCTGATTTTTTTATAATTGCTAAATTGCAACATATTCTTAAATTATGTGTAGGTAATTATTATCTTGTTGATTTGGGATATACAAATGGCTCGGGGTTTTTAGCTCCATACAGAGGAACTAGATATCATTTAAACTTCTGGCCAAAAAAAAAGATATCATTTAAACTTGTGGCGAGGAAACACTCCAAAGAATCACAAGGAGTTATTCAACCTTCGGCATTCTTCAGCAAGAAATACAATTGAAAAAGCTTTTGGCTTATTGAAGAAAAGATGGGGAATACTACGCTCTGCTTGTTTCTACGACGTGAAAACTCAAATGAGAATTATTAATGCATGTTGCATCCTACATAACTTCTTACGAGATGAAATGTCAGAGGATCCATTGTTAAATGTCGTTGACAAGGACTTAGAAAGTGCTCCAACAATTGAAGATGATGTTGAAGATGAAAATATCACAGTTGTAAAGGTGACAAATGAGTGGACAAACTTTCGAGATGAGCTAGAAATGAAGATGTTTGAAGAGTATAGGAGACGAGAAACACATGTAACTTAGGAATGCGCTCGAGAGTTTATTGGTATTTTTGTAAATAATTTTATTTTATTTTTCATTTATATGGGAATGTTTATGGATGTGAAGTTCTATTATCTTTTATATCATAATTAGTTTTCTTTTTCATTTCACAATTGTTGTTTTCCAATTTCCTTCGTATTTGTTAATTTGTATTTTTTTAATATTAGTTGTATTGAAAATGTTTTAATATTGACTTTGCATTTCACAATTGTTTATGGATGTGAAAATTTAAAATATAATCTTTGTTGTCATGTAATTTGTATTTTTTTTGTTAATTTTTATTTAGTTTGTATCTTGTAAAAAATAGTTCAATTCCAAATCAAATATTAATCATCCAAACAATGAATTTGAAATTATAGGATTTCAAATTACTAATTCCCAAACAAAGAATTTCAAATTATTGAATTTAAAAATCTTGCATTTTAAATGATAAATTTGAAATTCAAATCCAATTCCAATTCATAATTCACAAACGCTACCTCAAAGTTTGCAATATCTTGCTCTTAATACAAATTTGCTTTCATCACAAGAAAGTGACTTGAAATGGCTTAGTGGTCTTACCTCTTTAAAATACCTCAATTTGGAACCATTGCAGTTGAGCATTCCAACAACTGCTTGTAGAGATCATGACAAATAACGTCACCCTTCTTTTCAAGTTATTTTGTTAGAAATCATGGCAAATTTTTATCCATTTTTTATAACCTCGGGGATTAGCATCTAATTTCTTCTTTTTACATTGATTACTTGAGAGCAGGGGCGGAACTACTCTTTGTGTAGGGGTAGCCATGGCTACCCAAAAGCAATAAAGAATATATAGAAAGGGTTTAAAACATTAGAAATTGTTACCCCTAGAAAAAATTGTTGGCTATCCAAAAAAAATTTTGGTTAAGAAAAAAGTACACGGATGGTCAAAATCTAAAGATAAAATCTAAAGGTAAGTGTTAAAATCACATGGAATTATTTAATTATTAGTAGCTATGTGTCTATTTATTATTGGTATTCACAATTTGTTTTCTCACCAATTAGTCACTTTATAAAACTCACAAAAGTAAAGGCTTACCCTACAAGCATTATTCTCATTTTCTCTGTGTAAAAAACACTTTGTCTTCTTTCTTTTTTTTTAGTTCGTTTTTTTCACCTCTCGTAGCAAACTAAGAAGCTTCTTAATGAAATTATGTTTTCATATTTCCTGATTTTTATTAATATTTATTATAAAAGAAATTATTAATATTTTATTTTGACTACCCCAATATTTGTTTTCTAATTCCGCCTTTGTTTGAGAGAATTTATAGCATAGTCTTAAATAATTGCTAGTAGCGAAATTAACGAGGTGGATTAACTTTGAATCGCTTCAGCCTGTGATTATGTTCATTTTTTCTTTACTGCTGGTAGATACCAATCCTTAATGCTGAGGAATACAAATAATTGCCAAATCACAAACCAAAATTTATTTGTAAACCATAGGTTCCATTCAGGCATGGATTGATGAGAAAGAACTGAGATCAATACCAAATCAAACAACCCACAAGCAATGTTGTGAAACCCGATCCAGCCCAAAACCTGCTGGGGGTGCTAGGTCACAGCTTAATTGGGTTGCCCGGGTAAACCGGCCGGGTCATAAAAATTTTTTTAATTTAAAATATTAGTTTCCTATAAGATAACTATTAAATATAGTAAATACAAACATAAAAATGAATTTGGTGCAGTGGCGAAGGTGCATATTTTTTCAAAACAGAGGTAATGAGTTCAAAACCCATCACTCACAAAATATTTTCCAACATTTTTTTCAAATAAAAAACCGGTTCAATCGGCCCGGGTCCAGGCTAACCGTCGGGTTTTCCGAGTTTTGACCGGACTAAAATGCCCTGGGTGACACCCCCTCTCCGGCCCGGAGAGGCCACTGGATCTCGGGCTAACCGGGTCGCCCGACCAGGCCGGATCTTACAACACTGCCCACAAGGTATGCCAAAATCCCCTACACGGATTGGCATATTGTTGTTTGCATTGCGAGTTTGTGCTTCACATTGAATGTGTATCGCCCCCGCCCATCATTGAACATAAAATTCATCAACACCCATTCACCCTGTTTTGGAGATGAGCCACATTCATTTGTGATGCTTGTGGTCTTGAAGGAAATCGGGTTGCCTATGCCTGTTGTGAATGCAATATCATAGCCCATGAAAAATGCACTTGATTGCCTCGTCGTTTCAAAAGCAGGTGGCACGACGACCATTGCCTTTCTCACGCTTAATTCCTTGAAGATGAAAAATCAGGATTGCATTTGCATAGTATATTTGGATGAAGTCAATACAGATCTCGGTAATTACAGTTGTTCACATTGTCAAATTATTGCCCATGCAAATTGTGCCACAAAGCGTGACAATTGGTATTCTGCCGTAGAAGAAAATGCAGATGATGATAAGTCAAGTGATATTTTGGCACGGTCTCCCATCACTGTTATTGAGACGAATGATGCTGGAGATTGGAGAAGTGAAAAAAATTAAACATTTCAAGCATATTCACAACTTGATTAGATAATGTTGAAATGGAGGAGTATGATACAAAATGTTGTGACGGTTGTATCTTACTCATCTCACCTCCATATTTCCGTTGTTCAAAATCAAAATGTGATTTCTTTCTTTATAAAGTATGTGCTGAACTAGCTAAGAAGAAACAAGTTTGGCTACATGAATGTCGAGAAAAACTACTCACCCTTATTTCAGACAAGATTCTCAAATGCAAAATATGTAAGCACTTGTCTAATGGGTTTGGCTACAATTCTGACGAATGTGAGAAATCCGCACATCTTATTATCTTATCTTATCTTAGTATCTTATCTTACTACTATATAAAATTACGTACTCAAAAATTCTAATTGGGAAATTTCATAAATACCCTTATAGTATTATAGTATAATAATTTTTTAATAAGTATTTTTTCTAGTCATTTAACCTTTTTTATTTTTTTTATTTTGAGATGATTCAACTTTTTTATTAATTATATAAAGATATTGTAAATCCAATATTTAATTATTTTAAATTATGGAAAGATATTAATATAATCCACTATAATTGTAATTAATAATTTATACTTCTAATAATTATTGTTAGATTATAATATATTTAATTATAATATTATTATTTATAGTCATGAAAATTTTTATTTTAATTATCTAAAGATATTGTAAATACAAAATATAATTATAATAATTTACTCCCCATAATTATTTGAAATACTTTTTATTTGTAATTTATATTTATTTAATTTAAATAAATTATAGCATGAAGGAAAAATTATTTTAATACTTTACATGTTTAAAAAAATTGGTCTTATGCTGAGGTCGTCAAGACTAAAACTTCACATGCCAAGGAAAAAAAACAGTGCTGGTTTACTTTCGTTTGGCAAGTTTTCCAAGATTATAATTAGGTGATTTTCCAATGCAGTGCTTCAATATTCTTTCCAAAAAAATAAAAAAAAATGGTTTAATACTTTACATTATCTAACCAAATTTCAGCAACATTTGATTTAAAATTTTATTTTTGCGATAGCGTCTGAATCTTATTTCGATTTAATTAGAAATTAATTTAGAAAAAATTAGAAATACGATATTAAAAGCGCGGAACGCCCTTCAATGTTTTTGGCATTCAATTACATATTTTTATGAGTATTTTAGCCAAAAATTAAGAAGAAAAATCTTTCGAGTCAATTTTTGCAAAATTTTAGCCGCCATCACGGTTTTTGGCTAAAAACGCGTTCCGGGAACCCGCCTCAATTTTGCATGATTTTTGGCTTCGAGACTACTTGAAATATCTATATTCATCTAATCAAATCTCAGCCACATTGGATTTAAGGATTTATTTTTACGAGCATCTGAATCTTGTTTCGATTTAATTAGAAATTAAATCAGAAAAAGTAGGAAAAACGATATTAGAAACGTCAAAAACCCTTCAACATTTTATGAGTATTTTAGCCAAAAATTTAGGAAATATCTTCCGGATCCATTTTTGCAAAATTTTAGCCGAAATTGTGTAATAATCATCACGGTTTTCGGCTACAAACGCGTTCCAGAGCCTCGGGTCGGTTTTGCATGATTTTGGCGCCAAAACTCCTTAAGATATCCATATTTATCTAATCAATTCTCAGCCACATTGCATTTAAGGATTTATTTTTACGAGCATCTGAATCTTGTTCGATTTAATTAGAAATTAATTCAGAAAAATATGAAAAATACATTAAAAGCGTGAAAAGTCCTCCAATATTTTTGGCATTAAATTATATATATTTCATGATTATTTTAGGCAAAAATTGAGGAAAAATTTTTCGGGTCTTTTTTACAAAATTTTAGCCGAAATCATGTACTAACCATCACGGTTTTTTGCTAAAAACGCGTTTCGGGGTCCCGACTCAATTTTACATGATTTTTGGCATCGAGACTCCTTGAAATATCTATATTCATCTAATCAAATCTCAGCCACATTGCATTTAAGAATTTATTTTTACAAGCATCTGAATCAAGTTTCAATTTAATTAGAAATTAATTTAGAAAAATATGAAAGAGTTGAATTATATATATTTTATGAGTATTTTAGACAAAAATGAGGGAAGATATTTCTGGTCAATTTTTGTAAAATATTAGGCAAAATCATGTACATTTGTCGAAATCACACAGTTTTTGGCTAAATGCATTCAGGGGCCCCGGGTGAGTTTTGCATGATTTTTAGCGCTAAGACTCCTTAAAATATATCTATATTCATCTAACTAAATCTCAGTCACATTGTATTTAAGGATTTTTTTTACGAGTATCTAAATCTTTTTTCGATTTAATCAGTAATTAATTTGGAAATAAAATAGGAAAAACGATATTAGAAGCGTGAAAAAGGCTTTCAATTTTTTGGCATTTAATTATATATTCTTTATGAGTATTTTCACTAGAAATTGAGGAAAAATCTTTGGAGTCAATTTTTGCAAAATTTTAGCCGAAATCGTGTACTACCCGTTACGGTTTTCGGCTAAAAACGAGTTCCGGGACCCGGCTCAGTTTTGCATTTTTTTTTTTGTGCCAGAACTCCTTGAAATATCTTATACTCAACTAACCAAATCTTAGCCACATTGAATATAAGGATTTGCTTTCACGAGCATCTGAATCTTGTTTCGATTTAATTAGAAATTAATTCGAATAAAAATAGGAAAAACAATATTAGAAGCATTAAAAGCCCTTCAATCTTTTTTATGTCGAATTATATATTTTTTACGATTATTTTAGCCAAAAATTGAGGAAATATCTTTCGGGTCAATTTTTGCAAAATTTTAACCGAAACCGTGTACTAATCATCACGAAGCTGATTTAGAACCGTGTACCAAATTTTAACCCAAACGCAATACCAAATAAATCATGGTTTGTGTCAAAAGCTGATTTTGAACCGAAAAGCGAAGCCAACCCAAGAAGCTAATCCTGAGGTGCTTTTGCGTTTCAAAAGTGTTTTTGGACATTAAATGACTAAAATCCCCTAATTATTTTTCTTTTTTAACTAGAATATCTGTTTTAGACATTTTATCCTTCAACCCCATTTTTTCACAGCAATACCAAACATTATTTACATTTTTCTACCGCAATTTAAAAAAACACTTCTCAAAAGCACTTTTCCAAACCAAGCTTTTTCAAACTGCAACCTCAATACCAAACTAAGCCTTACAAATATACAAATTTAATACATGTTCATTGATTATATAAATATAAATATAATATACATGCATATATGTATTAATTCTTCATATTGTTTTTAGTGTTCAAACAACACATAAACTTTTAAGTGCAATGGGAAGAATTAATAATGAAATCCAATCAGATTTAAATTTCATGAAAATACAAACAACAATAGATTCATATTTTACTAAATTGTCTTAGATATATATGTAAATTTTAGAGAATTATTAATTTATAATATTGATGGGACTATATGTATATGTAAGGGTTTTTATAAAAATTATTATCTTATTAATTTATCGAAATTACTAATTTTTATAACTGACCCAAGTCGGGACCGGAGTAAAATATTATTTTAGAGAGATTATTAATTTATCGAGTATTAATTTATGGAAGTTTTATTGTATATGCTCTTTGCTTTTGTGTGACTTATGGTTTGGCTATTCAATTTATAAGATTTAAAAATAAAATAAAATAAAAGCCACCAACATTGAATATGATTAAGCAATGTCAGAAACAACAATTAGTCGAAAATTTAGATTAGATATATGAATATATAATAGTTAGATTAGATATGGATATAATAATGCAGTCATCGTCAAGCTTAGCCATTAAAACGTAAATAGTTAGATTAGATTAATTAGATATGAATATAATAATGCAGTCATTGTGAAGCTTAGCCATAATTGACCTTTAATCAGTTGGTTGAATCCTAGATCTGATCAGAAACCTCTCCCTTCCAATTCCCAAACTTTGGATCCTTCATTTTTGGTCTTAATTGGTATTGGGATTCCATTATTGTTTTTTCTGTGCCATCAATTGCACTTGCAGATATCATATGGCTCAAGAGGAAAATTTTGGTCATGAGCATCCATTGACACTGTTGAATGGAGATAAGCAGAGCAATAAGATTGAAAAAGCTGGCTACTGCTTTAGGTGTGGGGAGGAGGTGTTGCTGGCAACTCCAAGTTATAGCTGTGAGCAGTGTAGCGATTTTTTTCTCCACAAGTTATGTGCTGAGGCTCCCTTGGAGATTAATCACCCTTTTCATCCTGTTGGCCATCCTATTCTTCTTCAGCAAAAGCTTCCTTACAGCTGGGTATGTGATTTCTGTTTCCAATTTGGTTTCAGTAGGTTCGTTTATCATTGCTCTTGTGGACTGGTCCTTCATATCAATTGTGCTTTATTTACATATTACATGGCTCAAAGTAAATTGAAAGAGCTTCAAGGTGTTGAACTTCAAGACCCATACATTAAGCCCACAGAAATTGAGCTTAAATATCATTATTCTTTCTTTGGGTGCCTTGTGTGTTGGAAACCATTATCCAATTCTGTCTACTTTGTTCGTGCTGGTGTAATTCGTGATCTACACATACACAAGGAATGTGCTGATCTACCTCCCAAAATCAATCATATTTGCCACCGCAAGCATCCTCTTCTTCTTCAATTTCACACGTTCAAATCGATCTCTTGCAAGGTTTGCCAAAACTCCATGTTTGGACGTTTGGCATATTGTTGTCTGCAATGCGAGTTTGCTCTTCACATCAAATGTGTATCGCCCTTGCCCCCGCCCATCATCGAACATAAAAGTCATCAACCCCCATTCACTTTGTTTTGGAGACGAGCCCCTTTCATTTGTGATGCTTGTGGTTTTGAAGGAAATCTGGTTGCCTACGCATGTTGTACATGCAAGATCATAGTCCATGAAAAATGCGCTTCATTGCCTTGTCGTATCAAAAGCAGGTGGCACGACGACCATTGCCTTTCTCACACTTACTTCATTGAAGATGAAAACTTTAAGAATCAGGATTGCATTTGCTTAGTATGTTTGGATGAAGTCAATACAGATCTCGGTAGTTATAGTTGTTCACATTGTCAAATTATTGCCCATGCAAATTGTGCGACAAAGCATGACGATTGGTATTCTGAAGTAGAAAATGAAGATGACGATGATAAGTCTAGTGATAGTTTGGCACTGTCTCCCATCACTGTTATTGAGACGAACGATGCTGGCGAAGCCACTAAAATAAAACATTTCAAGCATATTCACAACTTGATGTTAGGTAGTGTTAGAGTAGAGGAGTATGATGCAAAATGTTGTGACGGCTGTATGTTGCCCATCTCGCCTCCATATTTCCGTTGTTCATCAGAAGAATGTGAATTCTTACTTCATAAAGTCTGTGCTGAACTACCAAAGAAGAAACAAGTTTGGCTTCATGAATGCCAAGAACTCCTCACCATTACTTCAGGCCCACTTTTCGAATGCAAAATATGTGAGCACCGCTTTACTGGCTTTGGCTACAAATGTGACAGATGCGAGAATTTGGTATGCTTTAAATGTGTAACTACCCTAACTCAACGTCCTGTACACTTTCCAGGACATCCACACCCTCTCTCTTTTTATCTTGATTATGAAGGGCAGTGTCATGGTTGTGGTGAAGATATTAGCCGCTGGGCATACTATTGCAAGAAATGCAAATTTGCTTTGGGTCCTGAATGTCTTACGCTACCAACCAGAGCTCAACACAAATGCGATGAGAAACATCTTCTTGCTCTCACTTACCATGATGATAATGACTATTCTGCAACTCATTACTGCGACATTTGCGAGGAAAGAAGAGATCCCAGTCTTTGGTTTTATCGTTGTGCTACTTGTGATACTTCTGCTCATGTCAAATGCGTTCTTGGAGATTATCCATTCATCAAAGTTGGGAATACTTTTGACTCGAACTGGAGACACTTTTGTCAAGAAGATTTATTACTACCCTAAATGCACTATATGTTATCAGCCCTGTCAAGAGTTGGCTCTCGAATCTGAAGAGCCTAGTTATATCCATTTGAAATGCTACCTCGAAATCCTTTCGTCTTTGGGAAAATTATAAGGGTATGCTCTTTACTTTTGTGTGACTTATGGTTTGGCTATTCAATTATAAGAGTAATAAATGTGATTGTAATGTAATATAGCCTTCTAAGTTCTAAACTTGTAGTAGTAATTTGTGAGGGCTGTTGCGCAACCAGTTTTGATTTCATCAAGTAGAATCAATATTTGTACCAACTTTCAGAAATCAAACTTAAAAAAAAAAAAAAAAAAAAAAAAATTTCAAAAAAAAAAAAAGGCCACCAACATGGAATATGATTAAGCAATGCCCGATTCAGGATATAATGTTTGCCACACCAATCAATTTGGGATATAACGTTTGAGAATGATCATTTCAGGATATAACGTTACTCAATAGGATCAAATCAGGATATTTCCTAACGGACTGTCCGATTTGAATTACACGCGCCGTGAAGTGATTATGTGGACGCCACGTGGATGCCACATAGATGCCACGTAAGAAAATAAAAAATATTTTAAAATGCAACAAAATAAGAAAATAAAATAAATAAAAGAAATTAATTAATAAATAAAAAAATCAACCTAAACTATTAATTTTTATTTTTCTTTCTTTCAGCCGCCCACCACGGCACCACCCATCTTTACAGATTTACTCCTATTCAATAACAACTCCTTTTTGTTTTATCCTTACTTTTTGGATCAAACAAGTCTAAAGAAGTTAAAAAAAATATGAACACAAAGAATATTGATGAATATGAACAACCATCTTCTTCCTCCAACAACTCACAAAACCATCTTCTTCCAACAACTCACAAATGTTAATTCTTTTGCTATCTCATTGATACAAATTTTAATTAATATGTTAATATCAAAACAAAATATAATCGCTATCCAAATTCAAAAATTCAATTCCTCTGCAACCCAGAACCCCCAAACAAAAATCCTTAAAAAAATCCCATCAAAACCCATCAATCTTACCAGAAATATTAAGCATTTTTGGCAAGACAACATGGAGCTTGAGATCCTCTTCATATGAATTACGTCCTTTTTACTGAACTAAGGGAAAAATCCACTTTCATTGCTTACCAGAAATATTAGGCGTTTCTGTCAAAAGCTTTAAACACAAAAATCAAACGTAACTCCCCCAGTCCATAGTCGCACTAAACAAGTTTAAAATAAAAAACAAAAAAGCAAGTCAAGCTGTTGAATTGAAACGCATAAGCTCTCTTCCTTTGTCTCTATAAAAATGAAATAAAATCACCAAATAATTGGCATTGGCAAGTGGCAACCCCATCTGTGCTCTAATGGAAACCTCTGCTTCCTCGTACCCCATCGCGCCTGGCTTGCCGAGCAGACTTTGTTTCTTCCTCCTATGAAGAATTGAGCCGTGCGAGAGGCCGCTCCGGTTCCCACATGGAGAGGACTCTCTGTTGATTCGACCTAGTTGGCTTGGGAACTAGGGGCATGGACGTAGCCGGAGTGTTTGTCATCATCGGCAGAGCCATCGTCTTTACGCCGCCCCTGCAATCGTCATCTCTTAGGCCAATTTTTTCCTCTTTTATTTTAAATAATTTTTTCTTTTTTCATCTGGCTTAAGAAAATTAAGTGTCTTTTTTAATAACTTTACGCACTTTCACGGCACGTGTAATTCAAATCGTGAAGTCCGTTAGGAAATATCCTGATTTGATCCTATTGGGTAACGTTATATCCTGAAATGATCTGATCCTATTGGGTAACGTTACATCCTGAAATGATCGTTCTCAAAAGTTATATCCCAAATTGATCTGCGCGGCAAACATTATATCCTGAATTGGTTATTTAGCCCAAGCCCGAAATTATACTGTATTATGGAGTTCACCAAACAACGATGACTACACCTTCCAAGTATTCTTACATCCACAAATTAAGGCTCATGAATAATGGAGTAGTTAAGGCAACATGATATCAAAACAGATTATATCCGAGTAATCTCTTGACTGTTGTCACAATACTTTCGACGAAATCCAGTGGACCAACCTGGTAGCTTCTATATAAAGGGTAAGCTGATCACCCATATGTATTTTGGAATATTACTTATTCAATCAACTGTTCCATCTGATATATTTGTTACAACTGCCACTGGTCAACAGCGGTTGGATCAGTCATCAGTGCCAAAGTACCGATCGCCAAACTCACCCATGCCTGGTATTACACGGAATTCCTCATTTAATGCAACATCAATTTCTGAAGTAACAATTTTCAATGATGGGAACCGTTTGCAAACACAATGGATTCCTTCGGGCGCCTGGAAAATAAGAGGAGGATCAGTACATGGAAGACAGGGAAGAGAAAAGTGAATGCATCAGCAGCCAACAACATGAAAAACTCACAGAGATGAGGTTCAGGAATATAATGTGAGATTCTGGAACTCCTTTCTGTATGAGGAGTTCAATGGCATGATTCGCCGAGTTCCCTACAAGAAAATTCATCAAGATGGTACCCCATCGGGAGGCATAAATCCGTCAATAATTGAAACATACAAGATAATTCTATATGTATTTCCAGGGACAACAACCTGAATAGACAACAGATGAAAATTTGATAGCTAGAGCCTGAAGAATTGTTAATCTATGATTTCTATGGACTAATTCTTTCTGGTCAAGATCATTCATTAACCATATAGAGCAAACGGAGGTGGAAAAGCATTAGGATACCTTTCTTGCCTTTTAGAATATTCTTGAAATAGTATAGTGATTGAAGGTATAAGAAATGAAGAATGTGGTTTATAAGATGAGAAAAATTTTACCTGTAGCAAGAACTGGATCCAGAAGCAGCACATGTCTTTCTGAAATATCCTTCGGAAGCTTCTCATATATAAGCTAAACACATTGAAGAAAGCAGAGCAATGATTAAGATTAATTATATATAACGCCTTACAGCGTAAACATAGCAATAACATTACTAACCTGTTTCCCATCATCTCCATCACGGTGAATCAAAATTTTTCCAATTTTTATTCCTTTGCAACATGCACGTAATGCATTTTCCATACTTTCACCACTGAAATGAACAAATAAGAAGAAAAACTTGTTAGGAACTACAAAACCAAAGCAAAGAAAATTGCAAACTATGTAATTAAACCAAAATTTTCCAAATCAAAGCAGCATTTAAACGTCCATAACAAGACAACAGGGCTACAATCTGAGCTGAGATTCGTTAAAATTCTATTATATGAAGCAAAAAGATTGCCCAACACCCCCATGTGGACTAAACAATATCCGCTGTCAGATAACCATAACCCTCAAGATCAATACCTGATCGAAAGCTCACCTTCGAACAATGGAAACGCCACACAACTTTTTGCAAAAATCAACCCCAGTATATACAGATGCTGAAAAGAAATAGCAGCAAGGTTCAAAGGTAAGAAGGAGACACATTAACCAGTTTCTTTTTGCAAGTCTCCCACTTCCAAATACTCAGAAAGGAGAACTGAAAGTTCCACAAATGAGAAAATGGGTGACACTATAAATTAATTAAACATACCTGTAGGTGTCACTACTTGCTTCTCAGTAAAAGGCAAATGCCCAAGACCATGCTCCACGACCTAAACAAAAGCCACAAAATCAGTTATAGTTTGCATTTAAAAAACATTTAATTAATAAGGAAAACATGGTTTATATAATACGTGAAGCAGAAGTTACCAGACGAATAAGCCGATCTGAGTAGAAGACAAAATCATGCTTAGAAATCTCCCGGTCTCGAATCAGAGTATGCATTCCTCTAATCTGCACCATAAGTCTCACATATTAAACAAAAAGAACATAAAAGCTATGAATAAATTGCACATTAGACTAAAAATTCTAGGGAATAACTGTACAAGTAGAATGATGTGTCTAATGAGCAAAAAACTAGACGTGCCAGAAGAAATAAAAAAGTTCCATGCCACAGTTTCTTAAGTTTCAATCTTTTATTTTGTCTCAAAAAATAAAAAATCTCCCGACATGTCAAAATATTCTATACCTAGTGTTTCTTCATTTGCCAACCCTGAAGCTGTCTACAATTAATGTGGAAACTTTCTGTCATCATGGTACACTATTAATGACCTTAATATATTAAGGTAAATGGCACAAGAAAGAGCTGGGCAAAATTTAAGGAAAGAGGAAGAATTTTATGCTTGCTGGCAACAAGCAATGGTTGCTGATAACAGATATTTGTTGCTTCACACAATGAAACAGTTGCAAATAACTTTTAGTAGAAATAAAAAAGAAATGAAGTGTGAGATATACCTGAAACGTTGATTGAATTACATAAACATTGGGATATATTTTGCAGAGATCATGCTGACCAAGCTTAGTGCGGATATGTTGCACAATCAAATCAATAGCAACATGATTATCACCTCCTCGGGGAATAATGACATCAGCATACTTCTTTGATGGCAGAACAAAATCATCAAATGCAGGCTTGACAAATTTTGCATACTGCAGAAATAACACAACATTGCAGTGTAATTATCAAAATTTTTAAAAATGTTATATGCAAGCATGCACATTAATATAAAAGTTCCACAAGTGTTTTAATGTAACAATATTATGAGAACAAAAATTTATTTAGTTTCAACTCTACATTCACCCACATTCACTGTTGCCTGGTTATCCAGGTAGCAGTATCTTTTCCAGGGCTGCATCCCTGTTCATGCTCTAGGTTTTCATTCTAGTGTTCCAAAACAACTAACAGACCACTTACCACAGAAATAAAATTAATCAACAATGCATATCATGACAAGTATATATTCTGCCCCAGACAGTATGACTACCTCATGAAGTTCTTCAAGCATTAAATTACAAAGTATAAAAATATATAGATAGGCTTACTTGTTCAAGAACAGAGTTTACATCCCTACCCCTCTCAACTGTATCTCGTCTTATTCGACGAGCAAGCCTAACATCAGCATCTACAAGCAAATTGCCAAATAAAAATGGATCCATTAGAAACCAAGAGAGCAAAAAATAGACAAACATGCTCAGATGAAAAAGAAATTATTCACCACTGCACATGCAAGCTCAAGTGCTCAACCAGCACACAAAGTCATGCAAACTCAATCAACTAGGTCAGGCCATGGTAGACTTAGTGTAATTTGTCATTGACAATGCTTGGAATCCAAGAACCATATTTTAAATATCTGGTTGGCTTTAGGAAAACAACGATTGCTAAATATTTCTCTTGTGCTGGCAGACAGGCAGACCGCAGGCTATAAAACACTACACTGTTAGCAATAACTAACAAGTTGACTCTGGGCTACATTTAACAAGAGATATCAGTTTCCAGATCAGCTTGGACAACAAGGTATTTTGGTGATAGAAAATTATTTAAATTTCTTTATTTTAAAACATTGAGTAATAAGTTTTCCTTTCAGTGGTTGGCAAGGGCTACGGGTTGTTTGATCTTGACAGCTATGCATGAAAATATACTAGTAAATAGAGAAAAGAAATGAGGCATGCTCACTAAAAGTACTATGACAATCACTGGAGGATGCTATGATGGTAATGAACTATGTAACAGAGATCAAACCTGTGTCAACAAAAATCTTCATATTCATAAGGTTCCTGACACGCTGGTCATGGAAAACAAGAATTCCTTCCAAAATAATGACATCAGAAGCATTCACCTGACAAATGGATTCAACACAGCACACATTCATTTAAATTTCCCAACTTACTGGATCCATCATAAATGAGATTAAAAATTTGAAATGCAACAAAGATCACGATAACATAAAGGACAACGAAGACATAAAAAGAAAGTGCGAGTAAAGTTCTGTATTAAATACACAGATTTTCTAGCATCCATCATTATTAGCCATACAAAGTTCAAGAAAGGACAAACTAAGCACCTGTCGGAAACTATCCAAAGAACGACGGTGATGCTTAAAATCATAGATTGGGACCTGAACTGAGTGCCCACTTTTAAGCTTCTGAACACATTCGAGAAGCTGCTCCGTATCAAAAGCATCTACATGATTTAGACCAAAAGAAAAATGCACCATCAAAACAATGCCATCCAATATAACAGTCTATAGCAAATAAGTAAACGCAATCAATTTAATTACCAGGATGATCAAAATTATACTCGTGCACTCGTTTTACCTCTTCAGCATTCAAACCTCGGTAAAATGAATCCTGCATCCAGAAAAAAATGAAAATGTGACCTTAACAGTAACAGTTTACTAATTTTCAGTTTAGAAACAAGACAAATCAACTTGAATTTTGAACCTGATTGACAAGAACAACACGGTGATCGTGAAGCTGCTGGATGATCATATCACAGACTGTCGTTTTACCAGAAGCTGTACCTCCTGAAACCCCTGCTTGCTCAAAATTTTAGCGATTTT
>AWWV01005191.1:0-40062 GCA_001974805.1 Corchorus capsularis | reverse complement strand
AAAAATAAAACCACATTTGCAATTGGGGGTAGCTTCATCCACTAAGCTTATATGAACTTGGTGAAAACAAATGGCCTTAGCACCATCTTTCTTACCCCCTGGGCGTTGCTTGTAATCTCTTAATTATTTCTCTAAAGATTTCTTCTTTTTGAGTACGCTGAGCCTCAAATTTTTGCTCTAGATATGTTTTAAGATTATGCATCATGGCTTCGAAGTGAGCCATCATTGCATCCATAGGGCATAGGCATCATGGCTTCAAAGCGTGCCATGATTGCATCTATAGACGCTTGCTTAGCTTCTGGAAAGTCGGCATGCTCCTTGTCAGTTTCAATTACCATGAATTGTCCAAGTGCAATTGAACACTCAGATTTTTCATCGAAATCATTAGCTTGCATAATCTTGTTTTCATTTATTTCACCATCTTCACTTGTATCCACCCTATTAATGACGACATGAACTTCCTTTATAGCATTAATAATGCCATCATCGTGAGTATTAGTGGCATTATCATCATGTTTGGAGAGAATAATGACCTTGGAATTATCTTCTTTGTCCCCCGAGTGTTCTTTTTTCCCACGAGGCAATTGAATTGTGTCCTCATTGTTCTCATTTTGGAGTGGCTCATCAAGATCCACATTTTTGTCAACTTTGGTGACAGAGATGCATGGTAAAGTAAGAGCATTGCAAGGGAGATTAGCCGTGAATTGGCCAAATGCAATAAAACATTCTGATTTTTCATCGAAATTATCCACTTGCATTGTTTTGTTTTCACTTATGGTATCAACATCATCATTGATGCTTAAGCCATCATTTGTGTCATCACCAATCTTGGCCTTTTCTTGGTTAGAAAGTCCAAGAAACTCATTTTGAGCTTCACTTAAAGCAATCACCATGTTAGCCAAAGCATCAGATCTAGCTTGAAGTTCGGCTTCTCTCTTTTTAATCATTGTTGTTCGTGCATCAATCTTGACTTGTTTTGTTTTCACTTATGGTATCAACATCATCATTGATGCTTAAGCCATCATTTGTGTCATCACCAATCTTGGCCTTTTCTTGGTTAGAAAGTCCAAGAAACTCATTTTGAGCTTCACTTAAAGCAATCACCATGTTAGCCAAAGCATCAGATCTAGCTTGAAGTTCGGCTTCTCTCCTTTTAATCATTGTTGTTCGTGCATCAATCTTGACTTGTTCCATGCTAGAAAAATTGCATCTTTCAAATGTTGAGTTTAAGTTTTCCACTTCTTCATTTATCTCCATCTCCTTCCTGGCTTTGACCCTTCTCCGAAGTTCTCTTCGTCTCCATGTCTTTCTATTTGCAAAGGTGGATTTAAAAACTTGCAATTGCGATGCTCAACTTTTTGCCAAGTTCCTATTGGAACTCCATAAGCCGGTCTTACTGTTCTTGGTTGGAAATTATGGTTTTGTTGTTGTTAAACTTCTTTATTGATAGCCTTGGCTCTAAGCTCATCTTTTTTTCCTTCAAGTCATGGCCTCAATTCTCTCCTCGACCTTATAGATTTTGATTTCGAAGGATCAAGCACATGTGGAATTGTTGAAGCCACCTCGGAAATTGATAAAGCCATAAGGAGTGGCGTTTCTTGTTTAGATCTAGGGTTTGGAATCAACTATAACAGAGGGTTGCATTTTATACTTTTCGTCCAATACAAGGTTGGATTTAGAGATACCAATTATGAATGTACTTATAATGTACTTTCCAAAATTTACATGTCCCATCAAACATCTACATACAATATTTGGAAACTTTAATAAAGAATAAGACTTACAACATTGATGTACACAAAGATTCAATGATGTTTAAAAAAATTTGAGTATATATCCTTTCCTTCAATAAAAAAAATAACAATATAATAGAGTACACCTAATGATACAAAAAAAAATAATCTTCATAGTTATCATTTCTACATTAAATCGATCATGAACAATTCTATAAAAAAAGGTTGCCCATAGCGCCAGCGCGGCCGACAAACTTGTTATTTAATATTTGAGTAGCAAAAAGACATTTAATATTTTTAACAAATGCTCCATTACAAAAATCCAACTAAAGAGAGAGATAGAGAACTAAAGAATAAAGACAGGAAAAGCGTTTAACAAAAAAGAAAAAAAAAAAGAAAAAAGAAAGAAAAGCGGAAAGAAAAAATATAGAGAAGGGAAAGAATAAGGCTAATTGCTCAATTAAGGGCAAAATGTTTCTGTCTCAACCTAATTTGGGGCACAACGTTTCAATTTGGTTTATTTGGGGCAAAACGTCCCGAAACCGCGTCAAATAGGGGCAAGCCGTCTAATTGGGGCAAAACCTTTTCGAGAGTGGCCGAAACACGCCGTTAGAGTTAACAGGCGCTGACGTGGCGCCGTTAACTCATGTAAAAAGGTTTTTTAATTATTAAAAAGTAATTTAGGAAATTGGATTAAAAATGGGAAATTAAAAAACGAAATAAAAAAAAGAAAAAAAAATAAATGGCTTTAAAATGGTCATAAAAGAAATCTGGGTTAGCTAGGGGTTAGCAAATTCATTTGAAGCTTGGGTTTTCTGGTAACAATGGAGGATTTTGGCAATTTATAGGGTTATGCCCACAATAAATCTATCTGCAAGCTTTGAAAAAGCAAAAAACAAATAAAACAATAAATCAAGACACTTTATTACTAATAGAGAAATGATAGATGCAAATAGATTAAACACATACAACAAACTCATTCCAGCAGAAACTACTTAAGAAACACATTCCAAAAAATTCAAAAAATTGCAAAAGGTTTTGCCCTTATTTGTAAAATCCGAAAACCTTTTACCCTTATTAGCTCATCTCTTTGAATTTAACCGAGAAACCCTAATTCCCAAATTAACTGATGAACAAACCCTAAATTTTCAAAAGGCATCACAAAGCTAGAACCCATTCATACAAATAACTCATAATACAACAGTTTTTGCATAAACCCAATACCCAAAATGGATTTTTTACCCAAAATCAACTTAACAAACACAAAACACAACCATAAATAAATAATAAAACCTAAGGCAGAAACTTAAACTAAGCTTTTTCAAACAAATCCACAAAAATACTTTCGCAAATCAACGCTCATTTATGGCTGGAAACCGTTGATTTTAGAGTCTCCTTTAACTAGAGAAGATTTTTCCAGAAGATGAACTGATTGAGGAGAAGATGAAGAGAGATTTTTTTTTTCAACAGAAGAAGAAAATAAGAACAAAAAAACTAAATCCAAACCCTTTTATATTTGGATGAAAACTCTGCCTTTTCATTTAGGGAAAAATGATTTTTTTCCTTTTAATTTCTGTTTAAATCAAAATAATTTAATTTAAATATTGAAATTAAATTGTCACGTGTCAGTCTTAGGTCCTGTTTGGTACACTGTGAGATCAGTTCGGTGAGAGTAAAATTGGTTACTGTACAGGTTAGATTTGTTACTGTACAGATGAGAATATTCTCGGTGGTTGTAAAATATGTGTTTAATGGAGGCTAACTGATCCCACCCTAATAAATGTTTGGTAGGCCGTTTGGGCCACTGATCGACCCCATCGACCCAAACGGTGCACCAAACAGGGCCTTATATGCCTTAACGCGCCTTACTAATGTGTGAAACACACCTTCCGTCCAATTAGACGGCTTGCCCCTATTTGACGCGGTTTCAGGACGTTTTACCCCAAAAAGACCAATTTGAAACGTTGTGCCCAAAATTAGGCTGAAACAGAAACATTTTGCCCTTAATTGAATAATTAGCCAAAGAATAAAGAAAAAATAACGTTTTGATATTAAGAAAAGAAAAAAAAAAAAAGTAAGTTAAGGAAACGGACTGGAGCAAAATGCTCCAGCCTAAAACCTCCAGCACACTGGCGTTTCACCTGGCATATAAGCCAACTGATCAGTTTGAAGTTTACATCTCAGAGAGCAGTTGACACTATTCATCCCGTTTAGCCGGTTAAACGGACCCAAACGGCCAACTAAACACAGCCTTATTTTTATTTTTATTTTTTGGGGTGAAAAACACAGCCTTATTAACCCAAAGCAAAAGGGAGTTTTTAAATAATAACGCTTGGGGTGCCTGTTTCTGCAACAGAGAGACCTACGCCGCGGCCGCCATGCCTACTGTAAGCGTAGGGAGAGATCGTCTTTTCGCTGCCCTGGGCAAAACTTACAGTGAGTTTCTAAGTGGAAAAAAAGGAGCCTTCTCTTGTGGTTTTTCTTTCTTTGTTTTTCTTTTTCGCCCTCGAGTCACTGACCGAACTATGTATATTTCTCAGCTCGAGAAGAGTTTGAAGATCTGTGTTTTCGTTTCGGAATTGAACTTGACGATGTGGTGAGTTGTTTCTTAATTTGTTCTTTGGGAGAATTGTAGATAAGGTTTTTTGAATTTTGATGTAGAATGTTGTTGTTCTTTTGAACCAGACAACGGAGAAAGCAATAATTTTGAAAGAGAAGCACTTGGAGGAGGAACAACCCAGTGCCGATGATGAAGTCATTTACAAGATTGAAGTTCCTGCTAACAGGTTTGTCACTACTTATTTTTGCAAATTTAGATACAGAATTTACCATTGTAGTAGTGTTTGGAATTGAAATGCTTTTTATCCCTTATTGGCAGAAACATATGGTTTATTGCTTCTAATAATTTTGTACTATTCTTCTCGAATTGTTGCTCACATGTTTACTTAATCTCACTAAATCATAGGTATAGTAACTGTAATAATGTGTTTGTAAATCAGCTTCAAGTCGAGATCATCTAGTTGGGCTTAATTTGAGGAAAAGAGCATGTTTCAATTTTTATGTTTTTGCAGAAATTTGGACTAAGGTAAAATAGTGATGAAGGTTTTGTTTCATTACTGGACAGATACGATTTGCTTTGCTTGGAAGGGCTTGCACAAGCCCTTCGTATTTTCAATGGACAGGATGAGATACCTAGATACAAAGTTGCCAACATTAGTAAGGAATCAATGCTTAAAATGCGTATCCAGAAGGAGGTAACTGGTTGAGAACTTAATTTTCAGCATTGTCATTCTTCTGGATTTTTTTAGTAACATCATATTCTTCCATGGGATGCAGACGTCTCCAATTCGTCCCTTTGTTGTTTGTGCGGTTTTGAGGGGCATAACTTTTGATGAAGCAAGCTATAACAGCTTTATTGATCTCCAGGATAAACTTCACCAGAATATCTGCAGGTAACATTGTCTAACTAGTAGCTCTCTTTACTATTGTCATTGTCATATAGGCCCAACACCCCCTCCCTTCTTCTCTCTCTCTCTCTCTCTCTCTTTTTAAAGCTTTTCTGCCTGTGATTGACTTTGAACCTGGAAAATAAATTAGCATGAATGATAGACAATTATATCAACCAATACTTTTGTTCTCTGATGGCATGAAAATCTTTTCATGGTTCATCCAAGTTTAGAATAGCTATGGTTTTGTTTAGCTTTACGTGGTCATACGTCGCTTCTCTAAATTGGACTATTTTTGGGATAAATTGGTAGGGGAGGAAAGGAAAAACAAAAGGGACAATTGCACACATATTTTGGTATGATTCATGATGTATCTACTTCTTTGTTCATGTTATATAACTTTAAGTGTCAGTGTAGAACAATGCTAGTAGTCTCTCTCGAAGAATCAATGAGAAGTTATATGACCAGATAAGTTAGGTCAGTCCAATAAACTGCTGCACTCAACTTTTAAAATGGTTGCCTTGGGGCATGTGCATCCATTTAGAATAGGTTTTGCACAAAGCTTGACCTCCCCGTCCAAATTGAGTGTAAGGATCTTGTTTACAATGCTTGTAGGCGGAAGTGAATTCAATTATATTGAGCTCTTTAAACGTGTTGGCAGACCTGAAATAACTTTATTGTTTTATTATCACAATAATGAAATCCAATTACAGTGGTGAAATTGGAAGTGCCACCAATGATGGAATCACTACTAAATCTGTATTTGTTTACTTGTCACAATCAGGGTATTCTGTTCATATATTTTTCTTCCATTTTTCACTTGTGTTAATGCTTGTAAAGATTCTAATACCTCAAATTATCTTTGCACAAAGATTTCATCCATTTCCTTCTTTTTTCTGTTGTTTGTGATGCTTACATTCACTTTGCTGGTTATAGGAAACGAACGTTAGTTGCTATTGGAACACATGACTTGGATACATTACAAGGGCCTTTTACGTATGAGGTGGGCTTCCTGATAATTATCTTATTAACAGAATATTTTGTGGTAAAGCTTTTTATGTATTATTATTATTAAAGTGGTGCTTATTGTGACAAATCGCAAAGATGCTTTAGATTCTATGTTGATTGTCAATTTTTTAAGGGAATAGGAAGGCTGCAGCCCAACTCAGAAATCTTGGGCTCCTATTGTTGTTTTTTGGTAATAGTAGTCTGTGCAATGGACAAGAGACCTTTTCCTTGTGGTTATTTTCTTGGGCCAGTGGATAGTTGTTATTCTATTATGTGCTTTCATAAATCAAATAGTGGAGTTGGTGCTGAATGTCTGTAATGATTGGTCTCGTATAGTTTGCTGATTGAAATGGTATATCTTAAAATTTGTATAGTTTGCTCAAAATTCTTTTGTTCCTTTAACCTTCTTTTCCTTTCTTAAGTATCAATAATATGATCATTGTCTGATAATGAATTGTTAAGCACTTGTAAAACCTGTTATGCTCTTTTAAGATCAAGTAATTGCTTTTGACATTTATTATATTTATCGATGTTAACTTCTTGTGTTCGCATTCATACTTGTAAGCAAGAACATAAATTTGTTTGTTTGTTTCAGGCATTGCCACCTCCGGAGATAAATTTTGTGCCACTCAAACAGGTGAATTGATCATTTTCTTGATTCGTATTATTTATAATGTACATATCAACTAAAATCCTATTATTAATGTTGCCAGTCTGAGTTCCATATGATCCAGATTCCAGAGGATATAGTACTAATTGTATGAACCTTCTACCGTTTTCAATTGGCAATCTAGTACTAATTTTGATCTTGCTTATGCTTAAAAACTTTAGAAAAGAAAAAGTTAGATTTCTACTTATAAATTTTTTTTAGCTCAAAAAATTTATATCCCATCTTTTGTTCGAGACATAGAGCTCTCTGCTGGCTACTTGCTCTGCTCACCAAGACCTAGTTTTCCTATGTATATGTTACTCATAGGGAGCCAAATCCATTCTCCACTCCCACTTGTTTACATGTCTGTGCAGTTAGGCTTCACATTGTTAGTATTTCTTTATAATAATCCTGTCTTTTATTCCTCTTTTTGTTAGCCATGTGCATGCTTACTACTCATTTGAAAATTTTTTATATGTCCTCTGAATTGAATGTGACATCCTGGAAATGACTTCTTAATTTAGGTGAAGAACTTCAGAGCTGATGAGCTTATGGAATTTTACAAGGTAAATGTTTCAGATAAGTTTGTACATACCCGTTAAGTAGCTTTATTTACCAATATGTTAGTTTTCGTATCTTTGCACTACTAATGTATGTTCCACTATGAAATATTTAACAGTCAGATTTGAAACTGAAGAAGTTCTTGCACATTATTGAGAAATCAAATGTGTTCCCTGTCATATATGACCACAACAGGTATAGTTTTTGGCTAATACGCATCTGATTAGTAGTAGTTCTAGCTTTTATGAGTTGTGACAGCATTCATAATGTACATCTGATTAAATTAAAGCTATTTGACCTTCTACCCTAACATTTTCTCCTTCCAGTGTAGGTTTCTGCTGTAAATCTCAATAGGTTTAAAGATAGCGAATGTTTCTTACAGCTGGATTAACTTTTGTTTTTTCTTTCTTTACCCAGAACTGTTTTGTCCTTGCCTCCAATTATAAATGGTGCACATTCAGCAATTACCTTAAAGACAAAAAATGTCTTCATTGAATGCACGGCCACTGATTTATCAAAGGCCAATATTGTTTTGAACACAATGGTAATGAGTTGAGTTCTGTGTATTGTCTGGTATAATTCTGTCCTCAGCTGTATGTGGGTAGTTGTATGTATGATTTCTCATTCTTTCCCAGGTAACAACATTTTCGGCATATTGTGAGAGGAAATTTGAGGTGGAACCAGTTGAGGTTATAGATGCTGATGGAAAGTCAAGTATTTATCCTGATTTATCAGAATATAAAATGGAAGTTCCACTATCATATATCACTGGTACAATAGGTGTTCCTCTGGAGGTGGATGAGGTATTTCTTCCATTTTATTTTTCCACTTTTTTTCTTTGTTGATTTTCATGCATTATCTGGTGAAACTAGTTGAATTCCATTTGTGATAGTGCAATTGTGATTGTTTTGATATTTGGGCGGGCATGTTGTAAACTGGTCAAATTTTGTCGGAATTTGTTCTGTGAACTGCTTATTTTAATATTGTTTATTTTCTGGTCATATAAGACAGCTAGGTGATTAGGATTTATGGCATTTTCCTGAATTTCTATGGAAAAGAGTGAACTTGAGTAGTGAAAAAGGAACTGGAGAAATTTCCCTTATCTTCACACGCCTGGTTGTTTATGGTCAGAGAGTAATAGGTTGATGATAAGAAAATAACTAATCCTGTTTCTGGTAACTATGGTCAGAGTAATAGGTTGATGATAAGAAAATAACTAAGGAATAACGTAAGGTTGGAAATTCTCTGACATTAAGCCATATCTCAACAGAAATAGCATATTTTGTTATATATATTTATGTATTCTAATAGAAATATAACAATTTTAACTGGGACTTTTGCTATACTTAAGACTCCAAATAGAAGAACTGTCATACTATACCTGGCCATTAAGTTGATAATTGTGACCTCAAAACTATACCTGTGCTTATTTCTATTTTGTGCTTTTGATAAAGTAAAGTTACTGATAATATGTTTCTTTGTATTCACTAAACAGGTCACCAGTCTATTAAACCGTATGCAATTACAGGCTAACCGGGGTGGATTGGGTGACACTATCAATGTGTCTGTACCACCAACCAGAAGTGATATTCTTCATGCTTGTGATGTTATGGAGGTAATCTTAGTGATATAATAGTACTTTGCTGACTTTTATTACAGGAAAGGCTGTTGGGCTCTTGAGAAGGCACTTTATTTATTTATTTATTTTTTTCAGGATGTTGCAATTGCTTATGGCTACAATAACATTACAAAGAGAAAGCTGTCTTCCTTGAAGCCACTTCCCTTAAACGAGCTCAGTGATCTTATTAGATATGAGGTGCCTATATAGACAACTCACTGTGCATAATAATTTAGCTTACTGGTTCTTTTAATCTAGGAGTTCTTTTTCTGATCTATAAATTTTCCTTTCCTTTTTTCTTCTTGACCATTTTAAGTTTTGTCTGATACCCCTGATTGAAATGCCTTTCAGATTGCAATGAATGGTTTTACAGAGGTGTTGACATGGATTTTATGTTCTAAGAAGGAGATTTTTGAGATGTTAAATCGAAAGGATGATAAATCCTCTGCAGTGATCATTGGAAACCCCCGCTCCTCTGATTTTGAGGTTTGTACTTCTTAGATGGTATTAATATGTACATTCCAGTTTCCTATGATTACTTTTTATTCTATTTCAACTTTAAAAAGCGTTATATCAAAACTTTATTTGTGACGATCAAAGTGATAAATTGACGTGGCTGGTACTTCAAAATCAAACAGCCATTTGAGGATAGCTTTCTCTAGAGTAAGTCATAAACATGGTTCATGCATTTTAATGGTAGGGTCAAAAAAGAAATAGCTGCTCTCGATTTATACTAGAAAGCACTTATTGAAACAATTTCTGATTAAAGAACATTTGAAGATTCCCTTCTGTTTGCACAGGTGGTCCGAACAAGTCTCATGCCTGGTATGTTGAAGACTGTTGGACATAACAAAGACCATCCAAAGCCCATAAAGGTAATTTTTGTTCTTTTTGTTCCTTTTTTTTTGGATTTCAAACGGTTCAACTTATTAAAAGCTTGCAGAGTGCAGTTCTAGAATTTTTACAAACAGTTGGAAGTGTTTTTTGTTTGGATGAAAAGCGGTCGATAAATGTTTATTTCTATTTTCTTTTCTCCCTTTCTTTTTTCAAATAAAAGATTATAGATGAATTGAGTTGTATGTTGGTAGATGACCTACTTCTGAATTTTGTGGTAACATATAAATACTACAGAAAGAAGCATGCTATCTCCTTCTAAATGCAGTTTTTGACTTTTCTCTAGATACATTAAGAGCTAAATGTGTGGCTGTACTTTATTCATAATTTGCAGAGAGAATAATAATCATATATTATAGAAGAAGCATTATTGGATGAAGTTCTGGATTTTAGGTGATGCATACTTTATTGGACTGTGGCGCCTTCTGTGAATAGGAGTTGATTGAACTATTTTGCATTGCGCATCTTTTGTTGGAAAACGGTGCCTTCTCTTGATGAAAAGTCCTTTGTCTATCAATGTGTTGGAAACATTTACTGGGCGTTTGGTTAGGATCACCCCCCATATCACTAGTAATCTAAGATCACCAATGATGCAAGATCACCGGTGATCAAAGATTACATGGGTTTATGGTGGTAATCCAGATCACCCTTAGAGGGGTGATCAGGGGGTAATCCGGATTACCACACCAAACCAAAATGTGTAACCAAACGGGGTGATCTGAGATCACCTGCCAAGATCACCACAGGTGATCAAAGATCACCCTAACTCCCAAGTTTAGTTGATATGAGGGGATTTCCCCCCCTTTTTTTTGCTCTAAATCTTATACTACTTGTTAGAGAAACCCTTTTATTGATGGACTACCCCAGTCTAATCCCTTCTGCCCAATAGGTTTGCTGAAATTTAGGCATTCATACCTTTTTGAACTTTGAAACTCCTATATATAAGACATGTTTTAACTATTTTGCATTGCACGTGTTTTGTTTGAAGACAGTGCATTCTATCAAAGGGGAGTCATTTGACTATTAACGTGCTCGAAATATTTGATGTACTCCGTAGTTTAGCACTTTAGTTCATATATTGGGATGTATTGTTGTTGTCATTCTTATCTAGCTTGTTAGAGAAACCCTATTTTGATGGACTGACGCAGTCTAATCCCTTTCCCTCCAACAGGTTCAAAAACAGAAATGCAAATATATGCCTGTTCTGTTGTTTTAGTATTATCTTGTTATTAATATTTTTTTATTGCTTTAATCTTTTTAGATTTTTGAAGTGGGTGACGTAGTACTTTTGGATGAGAAGAAAGATGTTGGAGCATCAAACCGACGCCTACTTGCTGCACTATATTGTGGTGCTAACTCAGGTTTTGAGGTACTAGTTGCTCATTGTGCACTCTTTGTTTTTACATTATTAAATTTCCATTGAGCATTTAGTATGGTTAGCTGACTCCTGTAGTACATTATTATTATAAACTTCCAAGTTTCAGTTCTTGCTATGTTAGTGATTTCTAATGAATTAATGGGTATTGCCCATGAATGTTTGTGAACGGTCTTCAATATATAACTCACCACCATATCGATCCAAAGGAAGAGAGATGTAGTATAGGACAAATTTATAGGACAAATTTATGTAGTATGTAAAGGGTACAAACTGGCTTCTTAGTTTTGTTCACTGCTTGATTGGATTGTATGTTTCACCATTCGAATCACAACTTGGATCAGACAAATCAATTTCATTAACTTTAGGGGAGTTGGCATATTGTGGCAACTCTTCCTGAAGCCAGACCTCACCCATACTTGAGACTACCTAGCTTGGAAAGGATCCAAACTGAAGCGATTCAAATCCAAAACTTTGAACCTGTTCCTGAAATTGAAACAGCGCAAAATTGAGATGACTTGACCTGAACCTATCCATTTTCCACTTCAAAACATGCATTCATTAATCTGATATGTCATACTGCGAGTTTTAATTCCTTTGAAATTTGTCAGTGACCTTTTTGGTTCAACTTGATCAGTTCATTCAACCTGAAGAAGTTGATGGTTGTGATCAATCACTGTTTTTTAAATATTGGTTAATGTGCATATCTTTGAAGTTGGATTTTATTGCATGACATTGTACATGATGTAAGAACTCATGATATATTGTTCTTAAATTTTGAAAGCCGACTAGTTGTATAGCATGTCATAAATGGGGGGTAAAAAAGACTACAATTCTGGGACGAGTATGTTTTTCTGTGATCACAATGGAGATATATTATCTCCTTGTGTTTTCGTAGAATCTAATAATATGAGGATCTTTTTCACAGCTGATTCATAGCTTGGTAGACAGAGTTATGGAAGTTATGGGGACTCCTTTTGTTCCAGTTGGTGACAATACAGGATATTATATACAGCTTTCTGATGTAAGTCTCTAGTTCTCTGTTCTCTATTTTCTTTGTTGTGTGAGAGATAAGAGAGAGGAAGGTAGGGAAAGGACAAGGAAATATGTGTGTTCAACTTGTTTCTTAATGCTAGTTCTTTTCTGACGGTGTACTTACGACATTTATGTTTACTGAAGGAACCTGAATTTCTAACGGGTAGGCAAGCCAAAATCATTTACAAAGGCAGGCGCATTGGCATCTTTGGTATTGTGCACCCTGAGGTATTGTTCTCCATCTTGAGAAATGGTATCAGATATTATTTGCATTCTCTTGATTCTGTTTTGTTTGTCAATTCTCACTCTACGATACCACCAAGTACATGCCACAAGAAATATGTAATAGATTTAAAATCCTAAATTCCATTTTGTTTTGGAATCCATCGGCATTGTGTATTCTGTTACTACTGCAGCTTCTGAGGTGTTCTGCACCCTTCTTTCTTTTTTAAGAAAAAAGTCTTTTTATTAGATACAGAAGCTTCTTTTTAACATTCAATTTAAATGAAAAGAAGGAATATTCTTACGACTTTCATTGGGTTTTTTGAAAAATTGTTTAATTTGAGTCGCTTGTTTATTATTTAGCCAACTGTGTTGAAATCCTGCATTTCTTTGCCTCTTGCCTTTGACTGTTCTAGAATACTCATGTTTGGAACTCTATTTAGTAATCTAAGCTTTTGGCCCATAGAAGCCAAAGTAAATTTTGGATAAGAATGTGGTGGGGTGAGATGGTGGTGAATTTTAGTAAAAGAATTCTTACCTTATTCCTCTGATTGGTTCCATTTCAATTTCTACAGTTTTTGTTAGAATTGGAGCAACCTTGTCCATATATAAATCATGGAATTAAATTACTGATTTTAAATCTGAATTTTCCTTATCAAAGTTTTCAAACATATCAAACCTTGAATTAGATGTAAGTTCTGAAAATTTATTTGTTTATCCAAACAGCTAACCTCGAACGGGAAGAATGAGGCCAGCTAATTTAGCTGGTAGTTATTTGTTGCTTGTGGCAAGACTTGGGGGCATGACATGTTTGCATTTCCGTGGGATTAGGGGCTTAATGGAATGACAGGACAACAAACTCGTTTTATACCCCTATCCTATGAATCTAATGTTAAAAGTGGATAGAAGAAGCTAATTTATTTTTGTTCTCTATGTTTTGCTTATTTATCAGTGAATACTGAGCTCCAACGTGATGGACATGGGACTTTGTTCCTTTCTCTCATTTTCATTCTCTTGATAATGTTCAATCTGAAATCATTGCTGCAGCATGTTGCTTACATAGATAAATTTGCATGATGTTGCGCTCCTTAATCCCTTTATATTCTTCTCACTGAATGTTTTACATATTTAGTAACTGCATCAGGATCAGAATTACTTGACTTGAAATTTTGATATATGTTATAATTCTTCTATGGTGTTCAGGTGTTGAACAATTTTGATATTCCGGATCCATGCTCATTCTTGGAAATTGGCATAGAGAACTTTTGTAGGGCCTTTTCCATCACTGCTGATGTAAGTTTGATACACCGTTCATGATATCATTTTCATAGCTCATTGTTAATTTTCTTTTTAAAATTTCGCAGTCATCACATTGAATAGTCTTTAGTGTTTATTTGCTTATTACAGCCACAGGCTTTAATTTCATATATGGATTTTATCATTTTAATTTCATGAATGCACTTTTGCTTTGGAGTCTTCATAGGTTATTTTGCGTTACAATATTTACACACCTATCTTGCAATAAACAAACAGGTACATTAGCAATGATACTTGCCAACTTAATACCAGTTCCTTTTGGAGTTGCAATGTTTGCTCCAGATTTGAAAATTGCTATTAAATACAAGTTTGATGGATTGCGAGTTACGACACGGGAGACAGACCCGATTTGGCTAATTTTAGACCAAGTTAGTTGACTCCAAGGTCCAAGTTAGAAGGCAGTTAAATTTTTGCATGCTTTTTCTTTCTTTTTTGTGTTTCTTTTTAAGCTTATTTGGAGACATTTATCATTAGTCAGTTGAGATGAAGCATTAGATATGATTTATCATTATCAAAGCTTTTGTGATATACTGGTATTAATGCTTGATTATTGAAATTATCATCATAGTAGTGGTTTAAAGAACCCATGTAATTGATATATTGATGTATTTTATTTACTTTGATTTTATTATTGATACTAAATACATTTTTAATTATTTAAAAACAATTTTTCATTTTAAAAAAGAAAAAGAAAGAAGAAAACAATTTTTCATTCTCATGAACCAAACATGGTTTCTAGAAAACAAAAAATAAAACATGAAAAACAACTCTTAGAAAATGCATGTACCAAATAAGTTTTCTAGAAAATAGAAAACAACAAATGAGAACAGTTTTAGCAAATGAAAATGGAGAATGTTCTCCACAACCAAACATATTTTTCTGGATTTTCTGTTGATAGAGCTTCACACAGGTTGAACATTATTTTGGTTTTGTATCTTTCTTCTCCATTTTACGAATAAATCAGTGAAAATTTGTACATAATTCCTTAGCTAAATTTTAAAATATCTGAGCTCTGAAACAATTGAATTATCCAATGTTCAAATGAAATACTCAAATATTTCTTCTGAACTATCTCTGGCTGTGGTGGGTGGTGACCAGAATCCATGGCCCTCTTCTAAATAAGCTATGTTTCTGTGTACTGTTATATACTTTAGCCTTGGGCCAATGCTACTTTGGCACAAAAGTGTCTACTACCAAGTACCAACCAACTTTCTTTTTCTTTTTTCATTTTTTTGTTTTTCCCATTTTGCGGCAAAAGACAGATTGTTGGCTTCTCACAAACAAATACATGTGCGTAAAGTACGAGGTCATAGGCTGAGGTTGTCTTCAATAATACTCCTATCTAGAGTACCAGATTGTATTTGTACATGATATAAGTGAATATTTTGCAAAGACCAAACCCATTAAGGCAAAGCTTTTCCCTTTATCTCAAACTAGAAGGAATTACGTGTGAACAATAAAAGAATAGATCAGATATATAGTGCCACTTGAACGTGCTTCAGCGTATATATACTTTTTTTTTGGCCAGAAAGCGTATATTATACTTGAACCCTCATGTTTTAGTCATAATACTTGCAGATGTGGTTCTGATTTATGTGAAACATGAGACATTAATTTTATGCTAAATGATGGCGTTTCTTCTCATCTATTTGTCATCACACGATAGAAGTTTCGATGACTAGTACTGTGTCCGCCAATCTTATACATAAATTAACTGTGTTAAAGCTGAAATCTAAGGCATGTAATGTAGGCTAAAGTCAAGAAAAATAAAGCTCAGAGGAGACATTTTCAAGGAAGATGTGTTCCTACTTCTTATAAAAAGAGTTAGAAATTTTATTATTATGGCTGGGGTAAAGTACATATTCTAACATGTCATTTTCTGTCCACATAGCAAGCTGACGTGACATTTCTTGACGACTCTGTTGGGGTGCCGTCCATATAAGGGCTGATCTGGCCAAATAATTGTGAGTTTCATGGGTGGAATTGGTTAAAACTGAAGTTCAGGGCTTATTTGGCTTTTTGCAAAATCTTTAGGGGCGAAAAATTACATTAAGTCATTTATTTACAGGAAACTAATTGGGGGGCATCTGGTTCAGGTTAATGACATATTACTAGAGCTGTCAAAAGCTGATCCGAACCCGATTAACCGCCCAACCTGCCCGAACCCGTAACCCGTCCAACCCGATTTGACTACAAAAAGTCAACAACCCGAACCCGCCCGACCCGAGACCCGTATAACCTGAGACTCGTATGACCCGAAACCCGTGAGACCCGAGACCTGAATGACCCGATAAGTTGACCCGTTTAACCCGAGAATTTATAAGTTTACCTATTTATATTATAAATTATCATTTATTATTTAGATAAAATCTATATTGTAAATTTGTAATTCAATGACCTTTACTTTATTCTAATTTAATTCCATAATTTAAATTATAGAGTAAAGAAATAGAATATAGAAAATAGAATAAACTTGTTTTTTTTTAATTTCTATTCTATATTATATATTATCTATTAGAATAACAACAAGATTATTAAAAAAATTAAAATAACATGATTATTATAAATTATCTTCATATATAATATAATATATCTAATAGGATAACAAGATTATTAAATTAATAATTGCCAAAACTAAAAAAATGGAAAAAAAATTAATGAAGCAACTTAAAAAGACAAAGTTATTATGGATATTTAGATTTACATATTATAGTAGGGTTTATAAAATTTAAATATATTGAATAAAAATATCAAATAACTTTGAGTATTAAACATTTAAAAGAAAAAAAAAAGAAAAGAAAATTGACTGACCCATTTGACCCGAGACCCGAATGACCCGAAGTCTAAACCCGAATCCGAATAACCCGAGACCCGATTAACCTGAGAACCGAATGACCCGAAACCCGAATAGCCCGAGACCCGAATAACCTGAGACCCGAATAACCCGAGAACCGATTGACCCGAAACCTGATTGACCCGAACCCAAATGACCCGAAACCCGAATGACCCGAAAAAACTGACTGACCCATTTACCCGAACCCAGATGACCCGGACCCGAAACCCGCCCAGTTGACACCTCTACATATTACGGTTGGTAATGACATTCTTGCCAGTAATGTCATTCCCCGGAATCTGCACCAAAAGTTGTTTGGTTCGCCCCCTCGGTAATGTTTGGGTAATAACATTAACCCGTTTGGTATACGGTAATATTTTGCACCTAAAATACATAGATTACACAAATACCCCCGTTCAATCCTTTAGAAAATTTGCCAAGGCAAAAAAAATTCACCTATCCTTGCAATTCTATGGCAAAATCACAATTACCATGTCCCCAATATTTAATTAACTTCTCTAACAAATATAATTCGCAAATAATTCACAATAATTCACAATAATTCACAAATAATTAACAATTAGCACAATAATTCTGATAAGCATATTTTATATGCTTGAATTATCTAAATTTATAAGCTAAAATTGATTGAATTAGTTGAATTTTGAGTGATTATGACTTGATTTTCCTCATACTTTGAATTTATTGTGTCATAGGACCAAAAGGAAGATCCCATAACTGGTAACCAAACACCCCCCGAGTCTAAAATGTTCACTCGAAAAGATTGCAATATTGCCATCGGGCATTTGGCGTGGTGGTAGAGTGCTGGACTCTTAATTCCAGTATACTTGGACCATGAGGTCTTGGGTTCTACTCTCACGGAATGTGAGTTGCTTTCACGGAATTGTGAGTTTTCTTTGTAATTTATTTGTTTGTGTATTTAGTATGTTGGTAGTTATAGATAGTGAAATTAGAGATAATTTGTAAATAGGGAATTCAATGTATTAGCACGATAATTGTGTGGTGTGGGACTATTTCTCCCGGCATTTGTAATCTCTCATTATTGATTAATGAAAGTGGTTATTCTCAAAAAAAAAAAATATTGCAATATTCTTCCTTTAAAATATAGTTTCCAAAATTTAATCTTTTGAAAACGTGTATATTAGGGATTTTAACTTGTTATGCTTCGGGCTCAAATAGTCTTGGTGCCACTAAGGCGTATGGATACTCTTGGTTTAAAAAAAAAGGATATTACAGTCAATATTCCTTAAACATAAAAACTTCCAATCAATGAGTAAATCTCAAACTTGTATAACCATAGTAATTGGGGGTTTGTACTTTGTACCAAAAAAAAAAAGCTAAGGTACACTTATCTAATTAGGTGAGATTACATAGTTTAATGTAGTTTTTCGTCCCTGAATTTAAATAACTTAATGTTATATCATTAATTGTCTGTTTTGTAACGTTATATTCTTCATTCAACATGAGACTTGTTGCTCATATGACGGTGCATAACCCAAATTACGGTTATTTCAACGGAATGACCATCGTTAACTTGGCCAAGTCTGGGTCTCAAAGGCAAGGGTCGACGGTGTAAGCACAAGAAAGATTATAACAATAATAGAGTTGAATTCAGACAATGTAAGAAGCAATGCAGTTCTAGAAAGTGATATAAGGTCTGGGTTTTTGACATTTACGAGCCACTCCCAAATGAGCGGTAAGATTTATGTGATGTCTACAGGGAAATGCAGCAATGAACTGTACCTTTACAATTAATTTGGCACAAAAATTCGTCCAGGCTATGAACTGCTCTTAGTCTTAGAGACTAGAGTCAGTTCATAAGTACTGAGTGATTAATTTTTTCTATTATTTGATTTCTTGGCTCTTTTTCTTCTGAAAATTTGCTGTAACTTGTAAGTTTATAGGAGTATTATATTCAATATTCATATGTAATAACGTCTTTGGCTTTGTAATGAAAATAATTTTAAGAGTTTTGTGAATTTTCGACTTAAATTATTGGAAACAATTAATGGCATTCTGTTTTGGTCAGGGCTTATCTTGCTGGAGCTCAGCAGTAAGGTTCTTGATCGAGCCCTGCCCCTGGCACCCTCACCGCTCAAAACTAGTCCCCAAAATTTGACTGCGTGTACATATAAATCTGAATCAAATTAAGCTCAAGTCTCCTAGGGAGCGCATATATGTTACAATTGACTCTCTGTAGTTCATATATACTATGTTACTACAATTTTAGTTTAATTTTTCATTCAAAGAAGAAAAAGAATACAAGAATTTGGCACCTGGCACCTGCAATGGCTAAAGTAAATAGGATTTGGAGACGAAGACTTTCAAGTTGATCCAATTGGGCTGAGACTTTGAGCGAGTCTAGCCCAATTAAACAACAAAGAGTATTTGGGTGAAAATTGCATCCACTTTTCAGGAAAGCTGCGAAATTGGCCTTTGCCTGCTTTGGGCTTTTCTACATAGATATCTTAGCACATAAAAAGCCCATGTAATTTGTAAATTGTAAACCCATGTTTGGAATTGGATTTATTCATTTTTATTTGTAAGATAAGTTACTATATTATTATATATAGAGTGTGTCTTTGAGAGTACTAAATATTATTTTTAGTGTTAATTTAGATTAAAATTGATGGGAAATCATGAAATGCTGAAGATTAACACCTGTCATGGTCAGCTATCGCACAACGTTGCCACTGTCGAACATGTGTTGGATATGCCAATAGGAAGTCACGGATTGGCATATTGGCAGCAATTTAATGCAACATTCGTCCTCAAGTGTGTTACTGTTCCAATTCAGAAACTGTGTTCTCGTGATTTATTAGTATTAGTAGGTTTATGAATTATGATTATGACTATTATATAAAAAAATATATATATCTGCCGCTTTGTTTTTCTTCTCAAATCTCAATAGCAAAGTATTTCCATCCTATTCCTGTATACCATCCAAATCCTTTCCCAAACCAGCTAAACCTTTGTCATTTATAATTAAATAGCATTATTAGTTCACATGATTCTTTCTTCCTTCATTTCGGCCCAACATATCGACTAATCTAATAGGATTTTATTCCTAAAACAACTACTTGTGTATTGTTTTCCAAACCTTACGTTCCCTTCATGTCTCTCCTTGAAACCTTCCTATAATTTTCTCTTTTATATCTCTCTAGAGTCTAGCCATTTCAACGAGGTGGTAAAACGATTCTTTCTTTCTTTGATGGGAAAAACGATTCTTTCTTTTTCCATTTAAGCAAAGTGAAATTATGGGCTCACCGCCCATTAGTAATATTTTACATCTTATTATAGAGCAAGTGATAGAAATTGAAGAGGGAAACATGAATAAATAATTGATCTATATGTAGACAAATAATCGTTGAGTTCTTTTTCTACCGAAAAAAAAAAAAGACAAATAATCGACTGATCAAGTAAACTATATATATGCACGCTAAGAAATTGTCGTCTTCTTGAGTTTTCAGCTCTAGTTGCTGGGGATGTCGATGAGCCTAGCAAAGCCAAATTTCGTCTATCCCAACTATACATGACATGATCCCTAGAAAAGATTATTTGAAAACTAGACCCCAAATTATTATTTTTTTCCAAAAATTGAGGGAAAAAGAATTGCTTAATCATTGATGAACTTATGTTTTAATAATTATGAACTTTGATCTGATTAAAACATCCTATAGGTATTATAATCTACACTTATATAATGTAAGAACATACATGTTCCAAATTTTGATAGTTCCACACTCTAAAAATATTGCCACAGTGAAGCTTATGATTTTTTTTCTATTTTTGCTGCGTGTGAATATATAAAATTAATTGATAGGTTACACAAAGAAAGTAATCTTTTCTCCTTCCTAAACCCATTTTATCCATCCATGATTTGAATCTAAGACCTTTTATTGGAGGGTCAAGTTCTTAACCACTTGGTTGTCCCTTGAAAACACAATGAGACTCCAGCTAAGGCACACTTGCATTCCTTAATTTTATATACTATGAAATGAAAAGAGTACAAATTATTTAAATAAAATTAACCTATGATTAAACAATTAATAAATCTACGTACCAAAGGGGCACCCCCCAAACTTTTTAATTCTCATAACTTCTTATCCCCCACCCAACATTATTCTCCAACTTAATGGAAACTTCCATCAACCCATCTCTCAACACCCCATTCTTTATTTCCCAATTCCTCTCCCTCCAACCAATTCCTCCCCCTCCTCCATGGAACACCAATCAGCCTCTCCATCCCCACCGCCGCGGTCGCCACCACCACCACTCAAGACATATAGGCTAACAGCATCCTCCGTCTCATATACCAAATTGACCACTTCAACCACTCCCATTACGGACTACTTCCTTTTCAAACCTTGCACTTCAACCCCACCAACTTACATCCTCCGGGATGTCTCCTTCACCGCAAATCCTTCACAAATCCTTGCCATTGTTGGCCCTAGCGGCGCCGGAAAATCCACTCTTCTCGACATTCTTGCCGCTCGAACATCACCAACAAATGGCACTCTTTTACTCAATTCCACTCCGATCAACCCTTCTTCATTTCGGAAACTCTCTGCTTATGTTCCTCAACACGATGCATGTTTACCATTGCTCACCGTAGCCGAAACTTTCGCTTTCGCTGCTCGCCTTCTTGTCCCTAAAGCAGCAGATATCGACACAATCGTTACATCTCTTCTGTCAGAGTTAAGGCTGAGTCACTTGGCTAACACCAAGCTCGCTCATGGACTTTCTGGTGGTGAGCGTAGGCGAGTTTCAATAGGTCTAAGTCTCCTCCATGACCCTGCTGTGTTACTTCTTGATGAACCCACTTCTGGCCTTGATAGTACATCAGCTTTCAATGTAATGCAGATCCTGAAATCAATAGCAACTTCACGTCACAGAACGATCGTTTTATCAATTCATCAACCAAGTTTCAAGATTCTCTCCACCATTGATAGAATCCTCTTGCTCTCCAAAGGAACTGTTGTTCACCATGGAACACTCTGTTCACTCCAAGTATTCTTACAGTCTAATGGGTTCACTGTCCCTTCTCAGCTCAACGCTCTCGAGTACGCCATGGAAATTCTAAACCAGTTGCATGAGAGCAAACCCATTACACCGATATCACTCCCTTCATCGCCTGAAGATTCTGTAACAACTCCAGAAAATGATCAAGCGGTTGATATCAGGTATAGAAGCTCAAGACTTCATGAAATCTGCTCTCTTTATAACAGGTTTTGGAAGATTATTTACAGAACAAGGCAGCTCCTTTTGACAAATGCTTTAGAAGCTCTTATTGTGGGTCTTGTGTTAGGAACAATTTACATTAACATTGGTTTTGACAAGGAAGGTATAGAAAAAGGTTTGGTCTATTTGCCTTCACTCTCACTTTCCTTCTCTCTTCTACAACTGAAACCCTCCCAATCTTCATTAACGAAAGGCCAATTATTATAAGGGAAACTTCAAGTGGTGTTTATAGACTCTCATCTTATCTTATAGCCAATACCCTTGTCTTCTTGCCATATTTGCTTGCCATTGCCATCATATATTCAACCTCTGTCTACTTCTTAGTGGGTTTATGTGCTTCATGGCAAGCTTTTGCTTACTTTGTTTTGGTCATTTGGATTATAGTTCTAATGGCAAATTCATTTGTCCTTTTCTTGAGCTCTTTAGCACCAAATTACATAGCCGGAACTTCACTTGTCACAATCCTTCTTGGTGCGTTTTTCCTTTTTTCTGGTTACTTCATCTCCAAAGATAGCTTGCCCAAGTATTGGCTCTTCATGCACTTTCTCTCAATGTATAAATACGCACTCGATGCCCTGCTTATCAATGAGTATTCTTGCCTTGTGTCGAGGTGTTTTCTATGGTACAATGAAACCAGGACTTGCATGCTAACGGGAGGCGATGTATTACAAAAGAAAGGGCTCCATGTGAAGCAGAGATGGACAAATATCTACATCCTGGTTGGCTTCTTTGTGTTCTATCGTGTGCTTTGTTTGCTTGTTTTGATCAGAAGGATTTCAAGGTCAAAGAAATGAAGAAGATACACAGAAATTAGGCTTCATCTATCACATTTGGGATAAAGTAAAGTTTTCCCTTTATTTTCTGTTATGTCAATTCCTTCCTTCCCTTAGTCACAAACCAGAGTCCCCTGTAATGGCTGCTTGAAATATTTCATTTGATTTATCAAATAATTGAAACTCCAACTGAGTTATTTGCCATCACAATATTATTATATACTATAATTAGGATCTTGTATCAATTTCACTCTTCTTCTTTTCAAGTTTTCTTTTAGTTCATGAAGGAGGCCAGGAAGTTTTACTTACTTGTAGCGTAAAACATGTTCTTGCAGCGCCAGCAAGATCACAAGTTACTTACAAATGTATGCCTTGAATCCTAGCATCATACATTACTTTTCACTATCCCAAGTGCCCAAAACTGACTTTTCTTTTGTATGGTTCCAAGCCATAAGATGCCTATTCTTCTTGATTGGGGACCAATCACAAAGATCTGGTTGCAATATCAGCTTCACATTGATAAAAAAAAATTCTTTACGAATAATGCCATGTGCATAGTACAGAAACAATATCAAATTTGCAAGTCCATCCACAAATTCTTGAGCCAAGGCCAAGGGTGGCCTTGGGGGTCTCCAAGTTTGTTAGGAGCGTGACATGGCGAGAGATATAGTCGATGAGTTGGCAAATGGAGTACAAAAAAAAGTTGGCTTGACCCACTCGCATCTCAACTAAAGAATGAGTCACGGGTCTCTTTCTATTTTGTGATGCTGAAGTGAAGCCTGAAAGTATAGGAAGAATCCAAGGTGTCGTCATCCTCGATATATAAATAGGTTTTTGTCGGGTGGTGAGATGCTGGGTTTTTGTTTGCTTTCTTTCAGCTTGGAATCAGTGCATAGTTCACGGGTTCTTCTTTTTTTTTTCCAAGTCACACGTGAACTCCTTGCTGGTTTTCCTATAGCCCGAAGCAATTTGTTCGTGGAGATTATAGCGTTTTACATTAGAAAGATCAATTTACCAAAGTTATAAAAAGATAAAGAAGAGGTGAAACACAAGGTGAACACTTTTCTTTTATTTTAAAAAAAAAATAGAATTTACCAAAGTGTGTTGATATAAGAATTGAATCAATTCAATTGATGCATCATAAAATAACTGTAACTTGATTCCTAATTTTATTAAGTCTCATTGTTGAGCTAATGTCATGATATTGCAATACCAATTTAAAGTTTGCCTTGATGATTAAAAAAATGTCCATTTTTTTTTCTCTGACTCATGGCCATCTTATCTTACGCTATCATATTCATGCCTTAATTAGACCTAAAATTTTAAAAGGAAAAAGCATGATTATAGCAAGTTGAAAGAGCTTTGCCCCCTACCCCACACAAAATAAAGAAAAGCAAGTTTGAATGAATTAGGAGCAATGCTTGAGCCGCTGAGACAAAATTGATAATAGTTTGAATTTGTGATAGAAAATATCCGGATTTTGAGTTTCTATAGGCATTCTGTAAATATGAAATATTCACTATTGAAAGTTCAATAGATCCGTAGATTTCCAAAGAAGTTGGCGGTTTGCTAAGATGGGATAAAGTACATGTTTCTAAACATTTTTTTTCAAAAAAAAAAAAAGGAATTGCTGAAAAAGATTAACCAAAATAATCTCAAAAACAAAAAAAATTAACCAAAATAGTAATATGGTCTTGGAGGAAAATAAAGGTTGGAAAGGAGCGCAATGGACCTGCCTACTGTTGACCCAAAAGCCCATAAGTAAGGGTTAATGAGCCCAACCGTGCCACATCCTACAGGTTGGAAGTTCTATTGGGTCTTTTGCTACTTTAATGGGCCAAGTTGGGATAAAATGGGTGCAAAACCCTTTCCTTCTTTCTTCTTCTTTCTACTTTCTTCCCATGGCCAATTCTATATGCCTCCACTTGCAGCCAAACTCTTACCGGGAAATCCCAACAAAGTTGTGTATGTATTTAACAAATTAGAGATATAACATATAGATTCTAACTATTGAATCTTATGAAGTATCGATCATGTAAAATATTATGAAATCGATAATTTGGCATCTTGTATTTGTTGATTATATCCTGCATCATTGTCGGTATATATTTTTCTTGTTCATTAATTAATCAATCAATAAGAAGATTGGTTGCTTTCAATTTGCAATCAAAAAGGTTCTGCTATTTCCATTTGTTCTAAAGTTTATAGTATGATCTAAACAAGGTAGACAAATATATGTAGAAAAATAGTAAGTAGAAACATTACAAATTAATTAAAAACAACAATGAAATTGATAAAGACCTTGATACGTACATTATTAATTGATCGATGAGTTTCTTATATATGGCATCATCTGCCATGTTTCACTACATTACAAAAGAAACCTTATAAGAACCGAAAATATTACTAGTATTTCATTTTATTAATTCTATCCATTTTTGTGTAGATAGTGGAAAATACAAGATGCCTATTCAAGTAGAAGACAAACTAAGTCCAGGAGAACAACAAATCACTTACTTTAAATAGATGGAATGAAACCTTAATTTGTTAGAAAATGAAACACACATCTCCAGTTCTAACTAATACTAAATTCATGGTCATGGAGCATCCATTCTTCTCCTTTCCGACACTTTTCACTTCTATTATCCTTATTGTCATGTTGCTGAAACTACTAAAGAGATTATTCAGACACAACAACATGAACCCAAATCTACCCCCAGGGCCATGGAAGCTGCCCATCATAGGGAACATACACCAACTCACCGGCTCCCTACCCCATCATTCCTTAAGAGACTTGGCCAACAAATTTGGTCCATTGATGCACCTTCAACTTGGGGAAGTTTCAAACATCATTGTTTCTTCTCCAGAAATTGCTACAGAAGTCATGAAAACCCAAGACATCATTTTCGCATATAGGCCTTATACGCTTGTTGCAAAATATGTATCCTATAACGCAACAGACATTGCATTTTCACCTTATGGAGACTATTGGAGACAACTGCGGAAAATTTGCGTGTTGGAGATGCTAAGTTCAAAGCGTGTGAAATCATTCAATCCAATCAGGGAAGAAGAGGTATCAAAGCTGGTTAGAGCAATTTCTTCCAAAGCAGGATCACCAGTCAACTTAAGTAAGATGCTATATGCTCTGACGTATGAAATTGTTTCAAGGACTGCTTTTGGTGGGAAATGCAAAGAGAAAGATGAGTTTACTTCACTTTTCAGGGAAGCTATAGAGTATGCTGCAGGTTTTAGTATTTCAGATTTGTTCCCTTCAATCAAATTGCTTCCCTTACTCACAGGGTTGAGGCCTAAACTTGAGAGGTTGCACCAAAAAGTAGATAAGGTTCTTGAAAATATAATCCATGAACATAAAGCTAGCAAGGAAATAATGGAAAATGTTAGCAGTGATGAATCTGATGACCTTGTCGATGTTCTTTTGACACTTCAGAGACATGGTGACCTTGAATTTCCTTTAACAAATGACAACATCAAAGCAGTGATCTGGGTTAGTACATCCATAAGCATATACATATTTCATATACTCCAAACATGAACACTAGAAATTCCATCCTAATTTATATTAATTGCAGGATGTTTTTGTTGCGGGGAGTGATACATCATTCACAACATTAGAATGGGCAATGTCAGAAATGTTGAAGAATCCAAGAGTGATGCATAAGGCTCAGGCAGAGGTCAGGCAAGTTTTCAATAGGGAAGGGAATGTTGATGGTGAACGAGTTCATGAGTTGGATTATTTGAAGCTTGTCATTAAAGAAACGCTTAGATTGCACCCTCCCCTCCCCTTGCTAATTCCAAGAGAATGCTCTCAAAACTGCAAAATCAAGGGATACGATATACCATCCAAGTCCCAAGTAATCATCAATGCATGGGCGATTGGCAGGGATCCTGATTATTGGAATGAAGCTGAAATGTTTTATCCAGAGAGATTTCTTACCAGTTCAATTGACTATAAAGGGTCTAACTTTGAGTATATCCCATTTGGTGCGGGAAGAAGGATGTGTCCTGGTATGTCTTATGGTATTGCCAATGTTGAGTTACCTCTTGCAATGCTACTTTATCATTTTGACTGGCAACTTCCGGAGGGAAGAAAGCTAGAAGAACTTGATTTGGATGAGGCTTTTGGGATTGTGGTTAGAAGAAAGAATGATCTCTGCTTGGTTCCAATCCCTTATAGCTCTTCTTAAAACTGAATAATTGCTACTTGGAACACAAATATTATATAGGCTATATCCTATATGTGATATTTCAATATAATATTTATGCATAGACCAATTTATTTGAGTACTATATGGTGTTAAATTACTGTGTTAAACTTCATTTTCCAATAACTTTATGTTAATCTGTTAGTTATTACCCCATTATTTGGAAATTCTCAATTTATTTGACTTAAGATCAATGATAGACATAGAGCTTAATGTAAAAAAAAAGCTCCAAAACTTTCCGTCAACGGTCAAATAAAACTCTGAATTTTAATTTTAGTCAAATAAGCCCCTAAACTACCAATTTTGACCAGATAAGCCCTTTTGCTATGAGAAAAAGTCATGACAGCATGCCATGTGGCTTGAAAATGCCACGTCAGCTTAGGATAAATTTTCTAGAAAAGAAAAAAAAACATAAATTCTGAATTCATTTTTCAGAAAATTTATTTTTATATATGCCACTAGTTATTGAATTTTTAAAACTTTTTTTTCATTTTCAGAAAATTTATTCTAAATTGACGTGGTATTTTCAGGCCACGTGGCATGCTGATATGACTTTTTCTCACAGTGAAAAGGCTTATTTGTCCAAAATTGGTAGTTCATGGACTTATTGACCAAAATTGAAATTCAGGGGCTTATATGACTGTTGACAGAAAGTTTAGGGACTTTTTTTATATTAAACCATAGACATAGTCGACAGCTAATAGTTAAGCTAAACATAGTTGAAATGTTTGGCAAAAAAAAAAAACAGAGTTGAAATGATTTTTTTTTCAATTCTTAAGGAGAATAAAAGTTGGAGGAGAGTTCTAGTGCCTAATAAAAAAAAAGTTGGAGGAGAGGCCAAGGACAAGGAGGGATAATTTTAGGGACTTTGGTAAATATTTTAAGGGAATGGACTCATTGGATCATATATATCAAGATAAACCGTAAACGCTGAAAACAATGCAAAAAGTTACTCGAAACTAGCTACTAGTACTAATTTTCATTTCATTCCACGTTTAAGTAGTTCGGCCTAAAACATTTAGCGATATTTCCTTGTTCTAGGCCCAAGAGACCATTAAATTTGAAAGGGACTCCCTCCTTTTTATTGGTTCGAAGCATTCATTATGGGCTCGTTCTCAATCCCAATCCGAGCTGTCTTTGAAATTGAAGGTTAGGTGCCTTCTCTTTAAGAAGACTCGAGAGCCTGTAAGCAAAGGTAACCAAAAAGAAAATTTTGATACGCAGGCCTTTTTTGCATTGTTTTTGTTTATGGTTTTTTGTTGTCAATTTTCTGTTTTTTGGAAATAAAAAGTGAAAACATGTTTAATTGGAAACAGAATGAGTGTTTAGGAAAAAAGTGAAAGCAAAAATTTTGTGCTTTCATGTTTTTCCAAAACACTTTCAAAACACAGAAGCATAGTCATGAATAGTAACTCACATACATTTTTACTTTTTTTAAAAACTTTTTTATTTAAAAACATACAACAAAATTGCATATCCAAACATGTTTTTGTTTTCAAAAAATTGACAACGCAACGAAAATAAAACGAAAACGAAACAAAAACAAAAAACAGAAAAACGAAAACGATATCAAATGGCCCAAATTTATTTTCTATTTTTTAAATTTCATATGATGTGAAGTCTTTTAGTCTTCACTACTTAATTTCACTCTACAAATAGCTTATACCATGCAATCCCAATGAAATCCCTTTGGGGTGTGGGGTTAGGTTAGGAAGGAATATGATTAGGTTGCTTCGGGTAAGTAGGACTGTAGGAGGGATGAAAATCACCTCCCCCCATCTTGGTGCCCCACTCCATGCTCCATTCATCAAATCATGTCACGTGTCCCTAATATTATATCTTGTTTGTTTTTAAGTTTTAGAAAATAATAAAAATACCAATTAAACACAAATTAACAACAAATAATTATATATAAAGATTAGTCCTAAATTTTAATACATTCCCCATAAGGTTTTAGAATGAAAATATAAAATTTAATTTAACCAGTCAAACAAGGTATAACACTGAAAACTGAAAAAGGACACATGCCATTATTTGGTGAATGTGGCACAATGGGGCACCAAAAATGGGGGGAAATGATTTTTATCCAGGTAGGAGTGCTGGACAAATAATTAAGAAATTTTGTGCTAAAAACAACAAAAATTGACATCCCTCAGATTAGAAAGAAATATAGTTTTCAATTATTTAGTGCCTCTTGTCCTATTAGTTCCAACTTTCAAACAGTTTTATTTTTGAAGTTTTTTTTTGGCTGTAAACAGTTTTTGAAGTTTAGCAGCTTATGGTTTGACTAGTTGTTTATCTATTATATATACACACACAATGGTTCATGGAAACAATGGAGGCCATAGTGATGTATCCATCACCAGGCATGGGCCATCTGATATCCATGTGGAGTTAGGCAAGCTTATTCTAGCATTTACCGGAACACAAAGGAGAATTTGAAAGATCTCAACACACTTTTTCATCTTCCTTAATTGCTTGCCTCCAATCAAATGCCTAATAAGACTTCAAGTTATAAACATTCATACTGATCTTACTTCCACTTTGCAAAAGTCCAAGAGACAATGGATGCGTTGTTCTTTTTCAACCAAATACCTTACGATCGAGGTACTAAAATTTAATAACTATTTATATTTTGAATTTTTAACATCATAGCAACCATTATATTATTCATTCATTCATACCGGCCATCAAGGTGCGCCAGACAAACGAATATTTTAGTAAGACAAAGTTTAAGACATTGATTTTCTTTAACAAATAAAAAAAAATTATGCTGCAAACAAGGACGACGTATTCATTCATGCATCCACGACCCAACGAGTTTAGCCAGTGTGAGACGAGAGGAACCACGCTCACTCCACGCCGCCTTGGCTGCCTCTTTCATAGCTGTGATTTGCTCCCGAATCAACTTACCATCTTTAGACTCCATTAAATCTCTAACACGTTTCTCTACTTCATCTGAATTAACGAAACCCTTCTCTGACTCCACCATGGGCAGAGCTATCTTCATCTCCTCTACAAGCAACACTCTATTCAACCTTTGCTCCGCATAGAGAGGCCATGCCACCATTGGAACGCCTGCTGTCACGGCTTCCAGTACCGAGTTCCAGCCACAGTGAGTCACGAACCCACCCACCGAATCATGGTTCAACACCGCCACCTGCGGCGCCCATGACTTCACCACCAGTCCCCTGTCCTTGGTCCTCTCCAAGAACCCTTCTGGAAGCAAGGCATTCAAATCTGGCTCACCTTGCTCCTTAATAGCCACGCCTAGGTTCCCTGAAGGAGGATTCCTGACCACCCACAAAAACCTTTGCCCACTTCGCTCTAACCCCATAGCTATTTCTCCTAACTGTTGCTTTGAAAACAATCCCAAGCTCCCAAAACAAAGGAACACTACGCTTTTACTTGGTTGCGAATCTAGCCACGTTAAGCAGTACTCTGCCACACGACCTCCACTAGCATCTCCGGTTTTCTTTTCATCAACGGAAGCAATCAGTGGTCCGATGCAGTGTATGGGAGGTGTCGGGCCATCCGGCACACAGAGCCCATTGCCAATTGCTGTGATAACTCTTGGCTCAAGGGCTTCAAAAGTGTTTGTTATAATCCCAGCTGACTTGCTCATGGCAATGGAACATTCGTAAAAGCATTCGTAGGCCTTCTTGGTGCGGTCGAGTAGTGGCTTTATCATATCTTTAGGTGGAATCGGTGGCACGCCGGGGACGTGAACAAAACCGTCCATATCTTTGAAGCTTTTGGTGGTTTGCTTGTGAAGGGTCGGTATATAAAGGAAAGAAGCAAGAAACCCAGCTGAGCAGGTGTTTAAGTAGTAAGGCAGGATTTTGAGTTCCTTGGCCACTTTGAAGGCCACACTGATGAAGAAATCCATGACCAAAGCTTGGATTTTGTATGTCTTGGAGATGGAAACGAGGGCGTCGTGGACGTAGGGATTGCTGAGGCGGAGCACCTCAAAGGTAAGTTCCTCGTGGTTATCAGCGTTGGAAGATGGAGGCAGGGTGATTTCAGGTAGCCTGTGAAAAGTAATGCTACGAACGGAGTTAGAAACCGCGGCGATATAGGGAGCGGTGGCGTCGGCTTGGTAAGGAGGGGTGGCGATGAGGACATGAACAGAGAGCGAAGGTTGATGACTGAGTATGGCCTTGCCTAACTCCACCATGGCTCTCAGGTGGCCTATTGGGGGCGTTGGGTACAGAACCACCGCTTTCTCCATCGTCGACAGCGCCACCTACACACACTGGGGAAATTGGAAACCAACCACAAGTGTTGATAAGAGATATTTTTTAGAGTAATAGTAGCTATTAAAAGCTTCCACTCTTCTGGACTAACGAATTTGGATTTTGGTTAAAAATATTAAAGGGCATAAATATTCTTACTTGACATTATATATACTAGATCCATGATACTCATCATGTGAGTGTAGAAATAAAAAGGTAGTTTATGGTAGTTTTTTTGTTGCACTTGCTATTTTTTTTTAAAAAATAATGATATAAATAAAAATTAAATATTATATATATCATTCGTGGTTTTTTTTTTTCAAATGGATAGTTTTTATTTTTGCTTTTTAATCTTTTAAAAACTTAGTTTGTGTCCGAGTCAACTCGTGACACAAACTCACACAAACTCAGGACTTCACATTATAATTAGTATATATCTATATCCATGGCACTCACTTTGTGAGTGTAGAAATTAAAAGGTAGTTTATAGTAGTTTTCTTTTTTGGCACATTTAAATTGGTAGTTTTTTTTAAATGATATAAATAAAAATTAATTATTATATATCCTTGGTGGTTTATTTTCAAATGGGTAGATTTTTAATCTTTTAAAAACTGAGTTTGTATCCGAGTCAACTCGTGACACAAACTCAGGATTTCACATTATAATTAGTATAGATGTATCTCGGTCATGCCAAAAGAATTTATCTCCTACTATGCTCCACAACTTCAATATGCATATATATGTGCTTACGGTTGGTAAAATGTGATGGTTATTTGGGGATGAAAATCCTCTGCCCCAAAACCGTGCCCCGCTTGGTGCCCCTTGCTCTATTACATGCCACGTGTTATGGAAATTTAACTCCGTTTGCTATTAAAAACTTCCGTTTGGGAGATTTATCATGTACTCCCTCCCATTCAAAATAAGTGAAACATTTCAACTTTTGCAGTCTTTCAAAATAAGTGAAACAATTACAAAACCAATACAATTTTATTCTTTTTTCCATATATACCCCTAGTGTTAATTAAAGTGGTTGAACTTTTAAGTGGTCTTGAAAAGTTGGAAAGGAGAGAAGATTTATTAATTAATTATTTATAAAAAGTTTTAGAAGGGTAATTATACCATTTTAAATGAATTTTTATTAAATTTAAAACTAATTAATCATTGTCTTGGTCTGTGTAATATTCCTAGTGTTTCACTTATTTTGAATGGGAGGGAGTAATTTTTTTTTCAAATTCTCTAGACATCACCAGTTCACCATCATCTTTTGCCAAAAACGGGAGTCGAGAATTTAGTTGAGTAGAAAACTTTATTTGTAGAATAGCTTTTGTTCTGTTTTGATTTAGATAAAAAATTGATATGTTTTCCTTTATAGAATTTTTTAGCCTATGGTTTATTGTTTCTTTTCTTTTTCGAGATTAAAGAAAGAAGATTGAATAATTATTATATATATAAGGGATGAAAAAGAAAGAAATGAGGGAAAGACACAGATTCAAGTAAAATAATTGGAAGAAACTTCAAAAAAATAGATTAATCACACCTAAAGGTTGAAGAAGGAAAATAGAGAATGTGATCTGGACAAATTGGGTTGTTTTAAGTAGAAATTTTTCTATAATTTTTTTCATCGGATTCTCCAGCAATAATTATTATAGCAATCAGGTTAAGAGACTTTTGATTTCTTTCACTGAGATGATTTTGAAGTTCTTAATTAGCATAGTTTGTTGCATATGCCATTGGAAAACCCAACGACATGTTGCAGCGTCTTCTGCTTAATCCACGGCGGAAGGAAAAACATATGGGATTTTGAAGAAGAAATAGACTTTAACTTTTAACAATTAAAGCAAACGGAGTTAAATAAAACGAAGCAGCCATAACACGTGGCGTGTTATAGAGTAAGGGGCACCAAGCGGGGCACCAAAACCGGGGCAGAGGATTTTCATCCGTTATTTGGAGCTTCAATAGTAGTTTACCCCAAAGGTTTTCAAATATTATTAGGGTTTGCTAGTTGCTATAAGCACAAATAATTATATAGGTGATTAGTAAGATAAAAAAGAATTTATCAAAAAGAATTTATATATATTTACATAGTGAAAATGCATTCAGATATATGGTGGCGAGAAAAGATTTTAAATAGTTAGACAATTCTTAGCACTATTATATATTCCATTTTAATTGTGGTTTTAGAGAAAAAAATTTTATTACAATTTAATTGACGTTTTAAGAGTCTAATGTAATTTGATTTCCATTATTCCAACCATACCCCTTTCATCTTTCCACCTAACCTTATTTATTGTTTGTAATTTTCAATGTAATCTCATCAATGCCATATATATTTTCAAGGTTCTTTCAACTGGTTCTTTATCCCTTCATTTACCACAATATAATGGCTAAAATCCCAATTTACCAAACTTTTTAGGAAAATCCCAACTTAGTATCAAACCTCTGATACCAAACGTTTCAAAATGCATCCAATTAAGTACTTTTTACATATGACAGTAACGTTTGAATGACACGTGCCGTTAAGTCCACTTTTCCGTTATGCCACCTGTATTTGATGCTAAAATAATCGGTGAAAATACATGTTAGGTCCCTTTATAATGACTAATTGTGCAAATAAGTCCCTATAGCTAAATTTCAGAAATTTATATATTGTTGGCAAATATGACATGTGGTGGGCCAGAAAATTCGTTAATTAATAGTAAATAGTTTTAGTGGATAATTAATGCATAATTAATCATAACTAAAAATTTACATAGTAATTAATTATTAAAAAATTGTCATTGTTAATTTATACTAATTATGGAGTAGTAATTATTATTATTATTGGTATAAATTAAAAATTATGAAAATTATTATTATTCTCTGACTTCCTTTTATAAAAAAATCACAAACTTTCTAAGTTTTTCTATTCCAAAAAGATCAAAAAGTCCACTTTTTTCAAGAACAATGAAGAACATGAAGAACATTTAAATCCAAACCCAAACCCAAAAACTTTCTATGGACCACCGCCCACCACCTGAGATCACCTAAAATAACTCAAAACAGACCCAAAGCCTCATCTTCCAACCAATAAACAAAAATGAGCAGCCATTAAAATTGAGTTAAGAAAACAAATGGTGATTTGTTTGAAGAGCACAAGTGGCGATATCTCTACTCCAAGCTCTCCAGGATTCAAACCAAAGGCTTAGCCTTGAAAGATTTGCTCAAGGCCATCTACCCACTCGAATCTCATATTTTTATTTTAAAAAGTGATATTGCAAATTTCAATTTGTCTCTGTATATAAAACAGAGCCGGATAGCTTCTTCGCTCTCCCCATCTCCTCAAACTCCCTTTTGTTTCCATTACCATTTAAAAGCCTTCATATCTTATCCCTTCTCAACTCCACCTCTTCTTTTTTCTTTTTGTTTTTCCCTTACAATTATTACTTATCAATCTCTTCTCTTTTATAAAGAAACAAAGGAAAACATTCTGGAGACATTTCTCAACTTGGTTCGTTTGGACTCCAAAACTACTGGGCTTCCAATCACCCCAATAGGTGCTCCTGTCGCCGCCACCACAATTGGCGAAGTTGATGTCAGAAGGCCCGTCATCACCCTCCTTGCTCCGCACCACTGCAACTGCATCATCATCGCCATAAACTATGTTATTTGTTTTGTGTTGGGTCATTTGACTTAAGGGAGTAAGAGAGAAAGAATTTTTTTGGGTGAAGTAGAGAGTTAGTTTATTGGGTTTCCTCATTGTAGATCTAGGGTTCTTGGTGTTCATATTTTTTTGGTTTTAGATTGAAAGAAAATATGTGATTTTGATCTGCTTTCGAGAGTGAAGAGAGTTTTTCGAAAATTGGGGCTTTTCTTTTTGCCCGAAAGGTTTTAATTTTTTTAGGCTTAAGTCGAAAATTAGATTTTTTTTTTAGATTTAATTTATTTAAAAATAGCCACCTGGCTATTTGTTTTTGTCAAAAGTTAACTTTTCACGCGTGAGATAGCGTGTATCCTTCACCGCCTAACGGTAGTGTTGAAAAAGTATTTAATTGGACGCTTTATGAAACGTTTGGTATCTAATTAGACGAAATTAGAGGCTTGGTACTAAGATGGGATTTTCCTAAAAGGTTTGGTACCAAATTGGGATTTTAGCCCAATATAATGATAGTAAGAGTATTGCATATCTCCATTACAAGAAAAAGGAAGGGACGCTTGAAAATTTCAGATTTCGTAGCTAAGGATTTTCTTTTTCAACCGGTGTAAGATAGAAGAAAACAATGATGCAGTGGTAATCAACTTGAATGCACCTGTAGCTCATGGCTTTGATTTGAACAAGCTTTAAGATAAAAAAGAAGAACCAGAATAAGCTTTTGAGGTAGGTGGGCTTATTTTAAACAAATTTCCGGAGGAAGGAGAAGAAGCTTTTGAGGATCAGGAAATGCAGAAAGAACTTAGGAAGCTATTAAACGTTTATCTTCCAAAGTTCTATTGAGGTTTTTGATTCTCGTGTCTCATTTATTTTTGTAGTTGAACTGTTTGATGGTGATTTTGAATGTCTCCTTCATTCTTGTACTTGAATTTTTCTTATACTTGAATTGTTTGATTGTAATTTTGAGACTTGTTAAAGAAAAGGAGCGTTCGGTTTAGTTGTCAAATCTCTTCTTAGTTATCTGATGGAGCTTTCGTCAAGCCAACAAAAAATAAAAATACTGAACTCTTCTTCACTACTGGCACTACTAGAAAACTGGCATTTAGAAACAAGGATCAGAAACGGAAAGTTTCCGTTTGTGAATTCAAACAGAATTTGAAACGGAAAAGCTGGAAAACACGTTCCGTCTTTAAATTCGTTTGAAAAGAATGGAAACACAATTTTTCGTCTTTGATATCGATGCAAACATGCGCACGTAGTCCTGCGCATACCCCGCCAATTTTCCGTTTGTAGTTCCGCCCTTATTTACAAACGGATTTAGACACGGAATTTAGCCGCGGATTTTACAACGGATATTTCTTTTTTGTTTGAAATTCCTTTGGTAAGTTTTGCGCTCTTAAATTTGTTTCTGACTTAAATAAATTAAAAAAAAATTCCAGCCAAAACGCACAACGAATATTTCTTTTCCGTTTGAAATTCCGTTTGTAAGTTTTTCGCACGCTCTCTTAAATCCGTTTCTGACTTAAAGAAATTTTTTTTTAAAAAATTCCAACCAAAACGATGTGTTTTAGTTGGCAATGTTTTAAGGGTTTATAAGATGATGGAGTCCATTTTTCCATCTGCTCTCACAAGCTCCCTTTTTCATTTTCTCTCAAGTTTGATGATTTTTTTGAGTTGCTACAAATCTACAACCATGTATTTTGAGTTTTGAAGTTGAAAAGAGGTTTATAACCTCAAAGAGCACATTCTACACCATCATCTTGCTTAATTTAATAAGGTATGAGAAATCTTCTTCTTTCCTTTATTGGTTTTTTATATTTTGTTGATTTTTAAGTGGGTTTTTTGTAAATTAGTTTGTGGGTATTGTGTGGTTTAACATGATTTCATGAATGACAGTTGAAATTCGTTTGTATTGTTATACTTACATTGATTTGTTGTTGATTACATGAAGGAGGACTTTAATGCATTGTTTTGAAATTTTATGGACTAAATTGCTTAATGAGAAAGTATGGATGGGCTTAGTTGATGATTATAGAAAATTGATGTGTACCATTTATTTGTTTGTGTGCTTTGAAAAAAATATTGTAATATTTGACATGTTGTTGTGTGTATTAAATATATGATAATTATATTTAATTTTGTGATATTAAGTAATTTTGCTACAAGTCAATATATTTAATTTTGTGGTAATTATATTAAATATTTGAAGAATGAATAAAATTATAACTATTGTGATATTTTGGTTATATTTGGTTGTTGGTTAAAATAGTAATGTCTTGTGCTTATATATAATTCAATAAATATTTGTTTTGTAGCAACAATGGAAGATAGACGGTGGATGTATAATAGAAACCTACCGGGACGTACGGGCATTAGACAAGAGTTTTTGGCAGGAGTTGCTGAATTTATTAATTTTGCTACAAGTCAATATCAATATATAAATGGGGATCAAATTAGATGTCCATGCAATAAGTGTAAAAACAGAAAATTTCTCCATATAACTGATGTTGTGCATCACCGTTATCGTCGAGGTTTTACGGAAAATTACTGGAATTGGGTTGCTCACGGAAAGCAGTTTGGGCAGTTAATGAGCATGATGCAGCTAGTGAGCAATTGCCAGAGCAAATTAGGCATTGGGGTGAATATGAACATATGAATTGGGATTAACGTATGCTATATGATTCTGCCCGACCAAGCTTTTTTCCAACTTTTTCAGGATGAAGCAGGTCCAAGTAATGTTGATACGGTAGTTGATCATGACGCTGTTCCGATTGTACAGGGTTATCAAGTGACACATTTGGATGAAAGATTCTTTGATATGGTTCAAGCTTTTGATCAACCTCTGTATGATGGTTGCAACAAATATTCTCAATTATCATTTGTTGCTAGGATGTTGACCATTAAGTCAGATGGAAATATTCTAGCAGAGGTTTTTAATAACATGATTTCAGCCTTTAAGGATGCTTTACCAGAAGGTAACAACTTGCCTCCGGATTACTACTATCAAAAGAAAATTGAGTCCGAGTTAGGTTTACCTGTTGTCAAAATCGATGTTTGTAAGAATGGATGTATGCTATATTGGAAGGATGATGTAGGTGAAGAATTGTGTAAGTTCTGTGAAGCCTAGATATAAACAATCTCGTGGGCGACCAGATAACCCCAAGAGGAAAAAAATTGCTCAGTCAATTCTTCGTACTTACCACTCACTCCTAGACTACAAAGGTTGCACGCTTCAAATGTCACGGCACAACACATGACTTGGCATCATACTCATGATTGTCCTGATGGTGTACTTTCACATCCTTCTGATGCTGAAGCTTGGAAGCATTTTGATATGACTTATCCTGATTTCGCTTCTGAACCTAGAAATATCCGACTTGGACTTTGCGCAGATGGGTTTGCATTGTTTGTGGTGCTGGCACTCGTCTGCATGATGTTTGTAATGCTTGCGTTTGGTCTATTGATGAATATGTTGCTGGTTAGATTGAAGAAGTAAACTGAAAGCTCATTGCCCCATCTCTTTATTTCTTAAGCGATTAAGCATTTCAGTTTAATCTGTGGAATGTGATTGTTGTCTCTCTGGCTAGGAGTCTATTTTAATATTTAAGTTTGCCCTATCTAGAAGGTTAATTTGCTATGCTGATTAGATTTATTTGAGCTGAATGCTTAGATATTTCACTTGTTTAGATATTGTAGATATATTTTATGTATCCTTAATTGTAGGAAAGACTTTTCAGTGATTTGGGTAAACTATGGACTGAATTGCTACTTGATTTTGTTTCTAGTTCTTGCTAAATAGACTTTTTGCATTTTTATTATAAATGATGAGACTAATATGTTCTTTGGGAGTTTGTTGATGAATGCAGGTGGATTTTGTAGTAGTTTGAACAAGTTAATAGCAACTTTTAGGGTAGAAAATGATCTAGAAAGGCAACCTCTTATTTTGTATATGTCCTTAAATTGCCATTATCTAGAAGAGGCATTTATTTTGGGCTTAATGAGCAAAAAGGCCCCTGAACTTACACCGAACCTTCAAATAAGCCCCTGAATTTTTATTTCGACCAAATAAGCCCCTGAACTCTTAAAAAAAACTAAATAAGCCCTGTTTCGAAGGCTAAATGCTCAAATAAGGACTAAACATTTTAAGATTTTCTCAAACAAGGATCAAAGTACACAATTCCAACAAATTAGAACACATACTTAGCAAATTTTTACAAAATAGGGAATCCTTAAATGAAAACCAATGCTTCGCATGCATATACGTTAAATTTGATAAAAAATGATATTATCATGTTAATTAAAAATCAAACCCTATTAATCAAAATAAATTCATTAAACGTAATATGATATAAAATTATCGTGTACTTTTCAATTTATATACATCTCACACACTAGTATTAACTTATATTGTATCCAATTTGTAAAAAAATATTAAGTATGTTTTCTAATTTGTTGAAATTGTGTAATTTGATCATTATTTGAGAAAAACTTGAAACATTTAGTCCTTGTTTGAGCAGTTAGCCTTGGCAACAGGGTTTATTTGGCATTTTTAAAGAGTTCAATGGCTTATTTGGCCGAAATAAAAGTTCAGGGGCTTATTTGACGGTTCGATGTAAGTTTAGGGGCCTTTTTGCTCATTAAGCCGAAAATTAATGCAAGGAATAAAAACAAACACATTAATTCAGATATATAAGCCTTCCATAAGAAAATTAACTAAAGAGATTTAACTAAAGAAAAAGATTTGTGCAAACAGTTGTTAATGAATAATTCATGCAATTTCTTTTGGTCCAAAAATAGCATCAAACTAAAATGTTTCTATATTGTCATATCATATAATCGAAGATATATAAAAATTTCTTTCCCATAATCCCATTCCCATATGAACTTTCATGATTCTCCCTAGGGATGTCAACGGGGCGGGGAATGTGCGGGGGGAGTATTCCCCGTCCCCGTCCCCGACTTCACAACCCTATCCCCGTCCCCGTCCCCATCCCCGACGGGGAATGAAATGTACTCCCCAGCCCCGTCCCCGTGGGGATCCGGCGGGGACGGGGATTCCCCATACCTGAATATTACAATTAATTTTTTAAGCAAAATTAGTAAATATTTATTTGTTAGTATATATTATTATTTATTAGTAAAACATGTGTGACTTAGTAATTCTTTTATTTAACATATATATTAATATTTTTGTTTTTGTTGTAAAAAAAAAACATATATATTAATAAAATATATATATATATATATATA
>AWWV01005190.1:0-16917 GCA_001974805.1 Corchorus capsularis | reverse complement strand
ATAAGTAAATAATCCAAAACATTTTGGACTGAATTGACCCAAATCGAAAAGTTCAGGCACTAATTTGACCTTTTCATAGTTTGGACACTTATTTGACCCTTTTGGTAAAGTTCAGGGCCCTAATTGAGATTTTAGCCAATTTAATTTAACCAGCAAACAAGAAATAACATTAAAAACTGAAAAATACACTTGTCATTATCTGGTGGATGGGACACAATGGGGCACCAAAAATGGGATAGACGATTTTTATCCTTATTAAAATGCCAATTGTGTTAAAGATAAAATTACGATGTAAAGTATAATTGCAGAATATTTGTAATAGAGATAGTAGTTGGGTCACATCATATGATCTTTGCACAGAAATTGTGTTAGTCATATTCTATGACATGAATCTTTTAACCGTAAAATCCTATTTATTCACCTAGAATTTGATATATTTTGTGAAATGGTGGGATGGGATGCTAAGATTGTGAAATTGTGATCTATAAGGAATTCATATTTGTTTATTTATTTATTCATTCAATCGATAAGTCATGAATCTTTTAACCGTAAAATCCTATTTATTCACCTAGAATTTGATATATTTTGTGAAATAGTGGGATGGGATGCTAAGATTGTGAAATTGTGATCTATAAGGAATTCATATTTGTTTATTTATTTATTCATTCAATCGATAAGTCATACAGGTACATGAATCTTTTAACCGTAAAATCCTATTTATTCACCTAGAATTTGATATATTTTGTGAAATGGTGGGATGGGATGCTAAGATTGTGAAATTGTGATCTATAAGGAATTCATATTTGTTTATTTATTTATTCATTCAATCGATAAGTCATACAGGTACTCATGGATTCCCTTTTTGCTGAATCTCTAACTCTCGTTTGATTTGAATTTGCAGACATGGGAGAAACAAGAGACAACGATGCTGACGAGGAAGACGAGGAGAAAGCCTCCGACTCTGTTACGGAAAAAGTCGATGGCAAGGCTGCTGAGAAGTGAGTTTTAACTCTCTTCCTATTTTTGTTTCCTTTTATTAGTTATATTTTTCTCTCTATAAAATCATTTATTATTATGTTAATTATATTTTCATGATTTTAGGAAATGATAAGTCTGTGACACAAAGTTAGGGGACAATGTGATTTCAATCTCAATTGGAGGACAAGTCTAAGCCTTACCCATATTGCTTTTTTAAATTAAACCGATATCTCATTAGCATTTTCAAAGAAATTCAAAAGGCATTTCTTTTGTAGGTTAGGTGCTTGTTTACGGGCACTTGAATCTTGATTGATTGCATTTTGTATTGATTTACATGGATATGAGAATGTATGTATCGAGTTTTCTTTCTTTTTTTTTTTTGTTTAATTTTAACAATTTTTTAAGGTGTAAATGTTGATACGTGGTGTGTAAGAAAGAAAGCTTATGATGATGTATTTTAATCTAACAAAAATTGTTTCAAATGTAGTTATCGATAAGGCATGGGAGGTGTTGGGAAGAAGATATATATAACGGGAAGCCGTGGCTCGTCACATTTGGCGCGCGGTTTCCACAAAACCATCATAGATTCCAACAACGATGGGAAAGTTGCTACAAACCCTGACATCAAGGCGGCTAACAAAGCTGAAGAAATTAAAGTTGATATTGTCAAAGAAGATAAGACTCAAGCTGTTAGGGAAGACAAGTTAATGGGGAATTTGGCACAAGATTAACAGGCTGTCGATGACCATGGAATTAAATATCCGTCGATACTTCGATATATCCGTCGATATATCCGATATCTGTACCCCTCGATATAAATATCCATAAAAATTTCAATGTCACGGAATATCCGTCGATATATCCGTGTATCCGTCGATATTTATCGATATCTCGATAAATCTCGATATATCCGTAAATATCCATAAATATCCGTAAATATCCATATTAAATTAAATATTTTTTTTCGTTTTTACATTTAGGATTAAAAATATAAGCGACATTTCGATGAAGGAAAGGGTTTTTTTCAAAAATATTAGCAATTGAAGTCATTCATACAAAATTGTGGTAATAGTAATACAAATAATTGTTTCGTTTAAGTGATTTGGTTTGAGATAGACCCGGATTTCTCTATAATTTTTCGTTTAAGTATTGGTATTTGACACAACACTTCTATGTCATTTTTTATTTTTGCCCAAAGCTTTGTTGAAAGTAAAAGTCACATTGTAGTTAAATATCTGTTTCAATTAAGTCTGGGTTTTAGTCATCTCAATAATAGGAAGATTCTTGACATGTATGAATTACCATTTTCGTCTTTCACTAGAAGGCCAAACACTTATTGGATGACTAACAAGAATTAGTCGAGAGGCATATTTGGAATATGTGCACAATTATATGGCGGTTTATAAACCTTATATGTCATGACTTGAATATTTTAACTGGATTACTGCCCCCGGGGGAGATGATACATCCATGTCTAGTAGAAGTCATAGCAGTGGTAACTACAGTAGTAGTGATTTTGAGCCTCCAAGAAATTTAATGTGGTACTGAGGTTGTATTTGTGCTTTGGATTGTGTTTTTGTAACTAAAATAATGTATTTCTTTCTTGCTTCAGAAAAGAAATCATATAATTTTTTACATTTAATGAAGTGGTTAATTTGGTAACCATCATTTTGGAGATAAAAATAAATGTGTGTTTAAATTAGTATAGTTGATTTATACATATTACATACACTTTTCGCAGTACAAAAAATAAAAAAAAATAAAAAAAAAAATGTCTACATATACTCTATTTATCATATCTTGATTCTAAAACATGTGGAAATATGTAAATAAGAAATGATCAAAATTTCAAAGCAAAATTCAAACGTTTACTATAAATATCCGTCGTTTTAGTGCATTTTGGACCACTTATATTTGAATTTCATCGATACCTCGATATATCCGTCGATATATCCGTTCGATATATCCGTCGATATATCCGTTCGATATATCCGTCGATACCTGTATTTAACACCATGTGGATGACAGATATCAAATATCCAGGATGGGGATGAAATTGAAAAGGAAAGTGAGCCCCTGTCCTAATGAGGTTCATTTTTAAGGCAGATATTATTCGTATTTTCATCCTTTTAAGGTAGATATAATACTAGTATTTTCTTTCTTTTTAGTTTCACCTACCTTTAATTTGTTTTTTTTCTTTTTGTTTATGATGACTTCTTGATTCTCGGCAAAAGGGATAACGATTCTTCATTCTCAATTGTCAATAGTCATTTCCTCTTTCAATTTGCATTGTCATTTTCTCTTTAAATCTGTTTAGAAAAAAGTAGAAAAATGTTTAGAAAAAAGTAGAAAAATGATGAACAGATTTTTAGTACTTCATGTAATTCCTATCATCTTTGTAATGTATATTTGGATTTTGAGGCAAACTAGTATGAAAAAGGATTGTAAATTTTACATGGAAGTTCAGAACAGATTAAAGAAAAGCTCAGTTAAATGAAAGGATTAAAATGGAATAAAGAATTTTGAGCCACATTAAAAGGTTTTATATATTAGAGCTCAAAACCTTAATGCTCCATTAACGACATTACATACAACATGTGTTTTTATTGTCCTGTACAAAGCAAAAACAAAAACTTTAGAGGCAAATATTATTACCTACGTAATATTTGAAAACCATAAGTTTTTATTGGTTTACCCTTTAGCCTCGGTATTGTGTTAAAAATAGCCAATCAATTAAAGTTCAGGATAAATAGGGGCACCTTAATATTTGTTTGTCTAAAGCACAAATAGACAATAGTTATTACACTATTATATATTTCATGAGATGCTTGCATAAGTAACTGAAAAGCTTCAGAGCAAGTTGTAAAAATAGGCAATGGGTTTCTTAACTTATTTGGCATGATGAAAATAGCTACCACACTTTTGGAAGATTTGAACCTGATTTGTGAATATGTTTTTGGTTTGTTAAACCATCTTCTGAACTTTAATTTGAAATAGTCATTTACACAAATTTTAGCTAGGTACTAAAAAATTAATGATAAGCAACTCTGAAAGACATAGGAAAAACAAATTAATGGCCAAGATAAAAACATAGGAACTATTCATATTTTTTTTCCTCCCTCTCTTAATCAAGGGTATTCTTAGGTATTTTAGCCCGAGACTAATCTCTTTTGGGTCAGAAACGTGAGTTTCCTCCTATTTTGGATTTAAAGAAGCTTGATTCCGAATTAGTAGGACTCAATGAGACTATCAAATGCTAGAGGGCTTCATGGAAAAAAAATGTAAATAAGAAGGCAAATTGGGCCTAAGTTGATATCGAAGTCCATGAAGTAGACAACATATAAGGCCCAATAAAGAAGACAACAACCTTATATCATGATGTCCAACTAGGAAACAACCTTATATATCATGTCCAACTAGGAAACGGTTTCGGCTTACATGCCTTGTCATATATTTCTTCTATCCTATACCAGGCACACAGATAATTAGGACCTATGAAATTGGATCATCAAGCAGGTCTCAAGAGATGCATCATCGAGTGCTTTCACACTAGTAGTATACAATAGATCATAATCCATATGGACAAAGCCATATGGATTTTATGGAGGCTCATGGCTATTATGGAATGACAATTCAGAGATCCGTTCAATTTGCATGCTAAGTTCCAAGAAATGGAGACAGATACAGATGAAGATTGATAATGTTGTAATCATAGCTATGCCAAATGTAAGTTTTACTGCTAAAGTGATCGATATATAGCAGTTTTGTTAACTTTCTTAATCAAATTTCTTCATCCTTTCTCAATCTCTTTGTTCGTTCCTTTCACGAGCGCGGGTTTTTATCTAGTCTAGTACACACTTGTACTCTATGGAAATCCAACAATGTACTATCCGTTTGCATTTGTCAAAACCTCAGAAAATTAAGAAAAACCACAAAGCCTCTACGTCGCAGCTCGCCTCTCATCGGCAATGGCAGCTGCCACTGCAAACACCACCTTCCCCAAACTTCTCCCTTATTCTCCTTCAAATCTCCATCACCATTTTCAAATCTATCATTCCCTTCTCTACAAACCCTCCAAAGCTCACTTCTTCACCTTCCCTCCACATTTCTAGCTCTCTTTCTCAGTCAAGCTCCAATCCTAAATGCACCGCCACCACTATCACCCCAACTATTGCCCCTTCCCATGATTTCTTATCCCGTTATGCCCTTGATGAGCCCCGAAAAGGGGCTAATATCCTCGTGGAGGCCCTGTAACGTCAAGGAGTCAAGGACGTATTTGCCTATCCAGGTGGAGCTTCCTTGGAGATCCACCAGGCTTTAACTCGTTCCAATATAATCTGAAATGTCCTTCCCAGGCATGAACAAGGAGGGGTCTTTGCCGCTGAGGGCTATGCGCGGTCTCCTGGTCTCCCAGGTGTTTACATTGCAACATCTGGCCTTGGGGCAACCAACCTGGTGAGTGGTCTTGCCGATGACTTGCTTGATAGTATCCCTATCGTTGCCATTACAGGTCAAGTCCCTCGAAGGATGATTGGTACAGATGCTTTCCAAGAAACTCCTATCATTGAGGTAACAAGGTCTATTACAAAGCATAATTATCTTGTTCTTGAGGTGGATGATATTCCTAGGATTGTTAGTGAGGCTTTCTTCTTAGCTACTTCGGGCAGGCCGGATCCTGTTTTAATTGATATACCCAAGGATATACAACAGCAGTTAGCTGTTCCTAATTGGAACCAGCCTATTAGATTGTCAGGATATATGTCTAGGTTGCCTAAAGCTCCTGATGAGGCTCATTTGGAGCAGATTGTGAGGTTGGTTTCCGAGTCTAAGAAGCCGGTATTGTATGTTGGTGGTGGGTGTTTGAACTCCAGTGAAGAGTTGAGGAGGTTTGTTGAGCTTTCAGGGATACCTGTTGCAAGTACTTTAATGGGTCTTGGTGCATTTCCGACCTCTGATGAGTTGTCGTTACAAATGCTTGGGATGCATGGAACTGTGTATGCTAATTATGCTGTGGATAAGTCTGATTTGTTACTTGCTTTTGGAGTGAGGTTTGATGATCGGGTGACAGGAAAACTTGAGGCTTTCGCCAGCAAGGCCAAGATTGTGCATATTGATATTGATTCGGCCCAGATTGGGAAGAATAAGCAGCCTCATCTATCAATATGTTCAGATGTGAAATTGGCATTGAAGGGCATAAACAGGATATTGGAGAGTAAGGGAGCTAAGCTTAACCCAATGAATAAAATACCGTACTGGAGGCCATACCGATGAGGCCACCGGTATCCGGTTTAATCGGTTTAACTGGTTGAACCGGTGGTTAAACCGTTTAAAAGATTTTTTGAAAAAAAAATTTAGTATAAAATAAATATAATATATGATGAAATGATCATTAAATAACACTTTGGTGGAGTGGTTAAGTATTTTGTCTTCATTCAAAGTGTGTTAGGTTCGATTCTTACCATTTGCAATTGATTTTTTAAAATTTTTCAAAATGAAAAAAATTGAATAAATCCAAAACCGGTCAAAAAATCGATAAACCGGCTGGTCCAACCGTGGTTGAACTGGGTCAACGCCGGTACGTTGACTATGCGACTTTATATATATACTGGGTACGTTGACTATGCGACTTTATATATATACTGGTACCGAACTAGGCACCGATTCCCAATTCAACCGGTTGAACCAACCGATCCGATACGGTATTTTATTCACTGGCTTAACCTTGATTATTTAGCATGGTTGCAAGAGTTAAATAGCAGAAATTGAAATATCCATTGAATTACAAGACCTTTGGTGAAGCTATTCCACCTCAACATGCAATTCAGATTCTTGATGAATTAACCAGTGGGAATGCAATTATAAGTATTGGTGTTGGTCAGCATCACATGAAATCCACAATGCCATGTCACATATCACATCATGCATCTTAAGACAATTTTTAGACTTTTTTAACTTCTAACAAACCAAACTTTTAGGGATAAGATGGGTTAAATTGGGTTAAAATTCAACTTAAGTTGGGTTAAATTGGGGTTTAGGGATAAGATGTTTTGGATTTTTGGTTCTATTTGATCGGTAAGTTTTCAACCAAACATTTTTTTTTTTACCGAAATCAAAGAAACAATTTTCTTAAATCCAATTCAAAGGTAGAATACAAGTCTTAAGTTTTCGGAAGTTCATTTTGATGTTTCCGGTGTGAAAGTGATCAGCTCAAGCTGGAAAAAACTAATAGCACCATTGATTAGGTGGAAGTTGAGGTGTTCATGGGTTGGGTCACCATTTTCTAAGTGTTTTGAAGTTTATTAGGGCGTTAATTTTAAATCTATATAATCAAATCAAATCAAATCATTTAATTAATATAAATTGGACACACAGTATTGGGAGACATATGCCATGTGTTGAAAGGAGAGACCTTCAATAATTAGTAACTTACCTTTTTATATATACTACATCATTCTTCAAAAAAAAAAAAAACTATATCAGGTAGAAACCATAAACCTCTCCGTCATCTATGAACAAATTAAACAAGAAACCGCTATAACTAATTTAGAGCTGGTGGATGAAGTACCTTGGATTACGAAGTTGACTCCCTCGAGAATTTGAGATTTTTTCAATATACACAGAAGAGAACATCTGCATAAATCCCATCCAACGAGCCTTTACGTGATTTCTTTAGTTTGGAAGGCTGCGGTTGGTCGATGAGAATTATGCACAATCCTTTCTTCGCTCACTAAGTCATCTTCCCGGAAATAGAGAATCAACTCTTTGTAGCGGAAGAGAGGTCTTGCCAAAGCCTTGCACCTCTTCCTATCGTCGAGCATCTTTCACGCCTTCACCCTTGACTGCATTCTCGACAAAGAGAAAAGTTCTGAGTTGCCCTACTTAACCGAGTTCCTCCTCCCGCTTTGAGGCTGACCAGAAGAAAGAGGAGGCTCTTTCTCTATAGGAGGTCTACCACTGGATATTGTACCTATGTTTGGGACGTAGGATTTTACCAAGAGTTCTGGCCTACGGTAAGAGAAGCTCTTGTGGAGTTGGTACGTAAGACGTTCAATACAGGTGCATTTCCTTCAGCTTTGAACCAAACGACCTAGCACCATTTTGCACCTATACATCGAGCAGAGATAACACAAACCAGAAGCTAATATTAAGTAGACATTATCCAGAAACTGGTCCAACCGATAAGAATTACAAGCTTTAATGCTCTTATGCCATGTTCTCATGTAAATTCTTATTCGTTTCCTCTTTACTAAGTAAACTCACTAGTCAACATCCATAATTCAGTATAAAACATTTATAGAGAGGAAAATACTTCTACTGAAGCAACAAAGAAAATCCCCCACCCAAACCCAGAAAATGCAGAGTCAAAGAAGAAGGCAGAGTCAAAGAAGAAGGGCCAGGGAGTTGCTGCAAGTAACAAGGAGGAGAACAAAGGACAGACAAGTGACAAGAGGAAGAATAAAGCCCAGAGCCAGACAGAGAAGGGGCAAGTAAAGAAGACTCAACTAGAAGAACAAATTCTCCAAGGGCATCAAGATCATCGGCCAAGTCTGCAAATGTGGAAACCCTAATTCTGGAGTTGACTAAAGAGGTCAAGTCGATCAAGGCAATCACCCCTAGAAAGCAGAAAGCTGATTATAGGGGGGATTGGCGTTGTGTCAGGACTACTCACTATAGAGGACCGTGTATCAGACCTCCTTGGTTTGAAAGACTCTAAGGAAAAAGAGAAACTGGAATAGTTGAAAGTGGATGATGATAAGACCCAAGATGAGTCTCAAAATGAGGATGAGGAGAATATAACTGTGTTTGTGTATGAAGAAAGACGACAAAGGATGAGGACGAGAAGAAGGGAACTCCAGCTCCGCTACAACAAATTAGCAGGAGCTTTCTTGCACATGTGCTGTCCGGCCCACTCCATGGAGACACCGTGAGGAGAGAGCTTAGCAGGAGCGGCCATGACAGAGGTTGGTGAGAAATTCTCATGGGTTGGTGCTTGGTGAGTGGTGGGGTCTTTTCAAATTTCAAGGGTTTGGATTTTGGCAGACACAATTTTTAGGCCAACAAGTAATGAAATTCTTTTTTTTTTGGTTGATTTAGAAAATGACATTAAGGAGCTTGGTTCAATAGAATTTTATTTGATATTAAAAGCTCCTTTTTTGTGATTAGATCAAAGTAATTGTCATGTCAATTGCAATACAAATTTCATTCTTCAGAATGGTAAACATTTCTGAGTATTCTTGTTCTTGTATAATTGGATTGCAATGGCCTTGAAGAAAGTAGAACTTCAAAATTTTGCTAACTAATTGCCGTGTTATTCATTCAATTCATTAGCATTTAGGATTTAGCCCTATGGACTGAGTACTATGAATTAAGTAATCTTTTTGTGTGATGGTTTCATGGTTAGTCTATCACTGCTAAATTCTTCCAATGGGTTTTTAGATTTATATAAGTGCAATTTACTCTACTCTGTGATCCTTGTCTTGAATTTATGGCTTTCCTAACTCTCTTATTTATAGCAAGCATGATTCTGTTTCTTAATGATGATTGGTAAGGGCATCTGTGGACTGGAATAGTTAGATACCATATATTATTATTGAAGAGTCATTTTGTGTCTGAAATTAAAGTTTGGTCCATAAATGATAGGGGTTTATACACTGAAATACTCTAGTGAAATGAGAGAGGCTTTTGAAGATTTTGAACAAAAATTTCTTATTCAGTTATGTATGGATCAATTTCATATGGCCTCTTGATGGATCTAATTTATCCTCAGTTTTAGTGTAACTCAAGCTTTTTTGCCTTTCTCTTTTATTTGTCACTAATTGTATGGAAGAAATGCCAGCAAATTTGAATGAAAGTACTGTTGCTTTGCCTTCTTATTGTTTTGTTCAAAGGTTGCAAGAAAATGTGCCTCTATTATTCAATACCAAGTTGTCTGATTTCTGCTGAATTTTCTGTATGTTTTTTGTGGTGGAAATCATATGTATTGAATAATAACCATTTTGGATCGTTCTCAGATCCATCTGAATTCTCCAACTTTTCTCAATGAGTATATATAGTGTGTGTATATATAGATATAACCTTTGGAACCAACAAGGGGTTGGATCAAGTGGTAAGCGGCTTGTACCAGCTTAAGCAGGTCTCAGATTCGAGACCTTGCGTACGCAGCTGCCTCTAATGGGAGACTACCCACCATAACCAGGTGCGCGACGCGGGTCGAATCCGGATTAGTCAGGGCCAAGGGTCGAATCCGGATTAGCCAGGGCCAAACCCTTGATACCGGATGAGATACCAAAAAAAAAGATATAACCTTTATAAATTATTATGTTCCTTTAACACAATTGCAGTAAAGAATTTTATCCACTTGCTTTTGTTTTCTGCTCAGGGAAAACTATTAGATTGAAGGAAATCTGTTTTTAGAATTGAATTTATTCTAGAAGGAATATATAAGAGGAAATCGAAATTCTTGTTTTTGTATGGTGTATGAATCTTTAAGTTAGATTCATGGTCTTAAAGCAAGTGCAATTAATGCACCACCAAAACAACATTTTGCTGTAAAAATGGCAAAAAATCTTCTCCAATGATGGTGCGGTACTGTAGTTGAAAATTGAAATGCAAATTTCCTTTTTTTCTTTCCACTTTTACCCTTTAACAATTTTGTTTATTACTTCGTATATCTTTTTTTATATTTACTAATTTAAATTTTGAGAAATATCAACATTTATATTAAAAATTATTATGAAAAAAAATATATCATTAGAAAGATCTCATTGAGATCTTTAAAATAAGACTAATATTAAATATGTTTTTTTTTTACTTTTTCAATAATTAGTTTTTGGAGTTTATTTTTGTTTCAACTAACCAATAATACAAGAAGAACAACTACATTAAATTTACTTATCTCAAATGAAATCGAAATTCTTGTTTTTGTATGGTGTTCTCAAAGTTTGGACATATTGATATTATGAATAATGAAAATGAAGTTAGAATTCTTTATGCTTTAAATATGTGTCACGATTAATACTCAAAAAATTCCTGAATAGGGGACGTGATGTTTGGGGTGGGTAGATGGTGCAAGAGGTGCTGTTTAATCTAGCATGAATGCAGAACTGCAGAGGAAAAGTAACATATATTTACTATGACAAAAGCTAAATGGTGCACATTAGAATTCTTTATGCTTTAAATATGTGTCACGATTAATACTCAAAAAATTCCTGAATAGGGGACGTGATGTTTGCGGTGGGTAGATGGTGCAAGAGGTGCTGTTTAATCTAGCATGAATGCAGATCTGCAGAGGAAAAGTAACATATATTTACTATGGCAAAAGCTAAATGGTGCACAAAACCCAAGAAAAATGTTTTGGGGCATATGATAAGTGTAATGATAAGACATATTTGACTTTTGCTTATGACTATAACTATAATGCCTCTAGAAAAATTATATTTCTTTTATAGAAGTTTTATTTTTTGAAAATATTTAAATACTTTTCACTAAGTTTAGCCCCAAATAAAATTTTATCCCAAATTTTAAGGGTAAATCTTAAATTTTGAGACCCATTATCTTAGGGTTTTAGAAAAAAAAAATAAACAATTTTAATAAGGTTTAGCCCCAACTAGAAAAAATGTTATAATTTTTTAAAGGGTAAATTTAAAATTTTGATACCCTATTAAGGTTTTAGAAAATATTATAAACTATTTTTTAAAAAAATTCTTGACTTAAAAAAAGATAACTTTTGGGTACTTACTGGTGTTTTTATTTGCTATAGAATTAGGCATGATGAATAGTGTTTGATTGGTCTTATGTTGTTGAAAAATCTCAAATCCCCTTTCGCATTTAACTCTTCTTCATTGGACTTATCTTAATATCTTCCAATAACTGTATCTTTTTTTGACTAATCATACTGATGTACTAGGGATATATCATTTGCTTCAATAATCCACAAGTATATAATATGAAATCATGTCCCATTGTGTGAATGATGGATGGACCTTTAGAATGCAGAAATTGAAGCCCAAGAAATCTGTTTTTTCCTACCAAATTTTTGGGGTAACTTTCATGGGTTTTTTTTTAAAAAAAAAAATCTACAGAAAGAGGGGAAGAGAGAGCTTTCTAGTGAATGTAGCCCTTCAAATATTCTTGAAATCCTTTTTTCTAAACTTGCATTCTCTCTGTACTTGCAAAACATTTATCCCTGCAAATTTGCGCTTCTTAAAAGTTATATAATTTGTCTTATTTGCCAAATGCCTATCTTTAAAACAATTTTCCCTGCAAATTTGCGCTTCTTAAAAGTTGTTCTGATTTGTGCCATTTGCCAAACTTGCATATTTAAATAGACTTTAGTTGAATATGCAGCTTTTCTGAGATATTCATTTGCTGATTTCAGAATCAAAGGTTAAACATTTAGATTTCCAGCTGGTGTTCGATAGCATTAGTATTCAAACTGATATGTTCCTTTTGCCAGGGCTTTTTTATATTTCAAGGTTTTAGGTCCTTCTGTTTTAATATTCAGAGATTTTTGTCTCTCTTTTCCGCTTTTTATTCTCAAGTTCATGCTCTTTTAGTTATCAAACTGATATTGGAGCTTTTGGTTAATAGCTATCACCATCAAGGTGTTAAGAGATTGGCACAAAGGTTTGTGCCAATGGCTTTTGCATTGGATGCTTTGATTGAAGGGTTCTATATATGGAACTGCATATATAGAACTGCAATTTTATCTGAGCGAATGAAGCACCTTGATTCAGATGAATTTGATTATTCTGGATGCCCTTCTGCTTATCAAGTTATCATTACCTTTGATTTCTTACATTCCATCAATTTGGTATTCTAATTGTTAAACAAAATTATGATTCTGGGATTCTGGTGGAAATTAATGCAGGAATTGTGAAGGCGGTAATTGCTTAACAGAAGAAAGTCAATAGCTCAACATTTGTGCCTAAGCCTTTGACAGAACTCGATTTAACAATTTGTTGAAGTGTCTGATATAGATATGTCAGAATGGGACTTTCTGAAAACTTACAATCATTAGCAATGTAACTATTTTCTAAAGCAGGTTCCAACTTCAAATATAAATTTTATAACGTCCTTCAAAATGTCTGCTATAAGACCACAACTTTTTTTTACTTATATGTGCTTGGAAAGTGATAACATTATATGATGCTAATCAAGCAGCTGCTTCTTTCTTTTATTTCAGGTTGAGAGTAGTAGACATTCCATCTTGAGCAAGGAAATAACAAAAAAGACCTGAGAGCTTAGGTAATTAGTATGATTATTTGTCCATAGCTTAAAACTTCTTGGGATTTGGTTTGGTTTTCTGTTTTCATATGATGAGAGTTTGCCAGATATGCCTAGGTTTCTATCTTTTGTTTTTTATACATACTTATTGTCTGAAAATCTATTTCTCTTGTAATAAGAGAATATATATATATATATTCTTTATAAGCCCCTTTTTTCTTTCATCTGTTTTGATTTTTAAAGCTCTTAATGGTGTTTGTTCCAAACTAAGGGTTGTGGGGCTGAATTATGATTTCATGGTGCTAAATTTGACAAAGTATTCTTTCTATATGATTTTCAGTGTTTCTCTCTACTCTAACCCTGTTTCAGAAGCCATACTTTGAGAGATATGACTCTGGAGAGGTTCTTTTGGAATGCTTTCCCCTTTTCTCCTTTTAAGGTTGATTTAAGTAGTAACTTTGATTTGTTTATATTATGTTTTTTTTTTTTTTGCTATTTCGTTGAATTTGTAGATCAATCATTAAAAAATAACAAAATATTCATTTCTCATAGCTAATATGTATGCTTTGATATGTTAGCTTAGTGTTATCAGAAGGAAGATGTTTATGAAATAAAACTACTTGCTAATGCCAAATCATAACCATTTTTTCTTGCTGAATTCAAGTAATTTTTATGTATTTAGTTATGTGTTTGTTGACTTTCTTTCTTGGTAGGATAGGAATAAACAATGACGTTTATTGTTTATTCCATTATAAACAAGGGCCTGATCTTTTTATTTGGTCAAATAAGGGCTTAACGTTTGCTAAAATGCTTAAATAAGGGCCCCATCTTTGAATTTGGCCAAATAAGGGCCTAACGTTTGTCAAAATACTCAAATAAGGGCCCCATCTTTGAATTTGGCCAAATAAGGGCCTAACGTTTGTCAAAATGCTCAAATAAGGGCTTGTCTCACGCGTCATCCAAACTGACACCAGGCCCTTATTTGAACATTTTCGATAACGTTAGGTCCTTATTTGGCCAAATTAAAAGATCGAGCCCTTATTTGAATATTTTGACAAACGATTAGGCCCTTATTTGAGCAATTGGCCTATGTTTGTATAGATTGTCTATTGATAATTTTTTCCACAAGAGGCAATTCAAAAGTATTTATTGGGGAATTTCATTACAGGATTCTCTATTTAAGTTTTTGTATGCAAACAATTTAATCAATGGCCTTGAAAGCTTTGTGAAGAAAATTCTACAGAACATTACGGGAAATTTGTAAACTTTACTCATACTGTCCGCTTTTGACAGAAGAATCAATAACGGTTACTCATGGATGAAACGTCTCATATCTTAAGATTTTGTTTTCTCTAACCTGGGTTGTTTTCCATCTTTTTTTTCTTTATATTTTTAAAGAAAAAAGCTTGAATTGTTTGTTGGCCATCTACCTTCTGATTATTTATTAATCTTCTTCTTCTGCATAGTTACATCTAAGCACTTTTTGTCCGATATATTGTTTCCTGACCATGCAGGCAGGGAAATGCCAAACTCAGCTATGGAATTGACCCAGGTCACCATTTATCATGTTTAACCTTGTGTAATGATAATGTTTGCTAATTGAAAAGTTATTATCTTCAAGTTAATAATATGGTTGCCAACAAATGACACAAGAAAACAAATTCCATCTCTTTCCATAGGTTCTGGGTCATTTTTAAATATATGGAAACATTAGAATGTCCATCAAATATCTACATTCAGAGTCATTGTGAAATAACCCTCCTCCAAAGAAATACACATCCCTTGACCATGAACCAATTTTGTTCTTCATTTTAAATATATCAATATCATCAAGAGTGTTTTTTTTTTTTGTCGGCAACCAGTTTATGTCATCAACCATTCCTCTCTGTTATTTTCCTCCCCAGAATTTCCTTTTTCTTGCCTTAATGTTTCTGCCAAGATACTAATTCGATATTAGTCCAACAATTTCCCAAACCCGATATAAATTAGGAACAAGCCCGCGGCGAAGTGCGGGCCAAAATCTAGTACTAGTACATATATAAAGGAAATTCACTTACAAGATGCAATGACCAAGACTATAAGAACAAATGCTAATCTGAAAAACTATTGACTAGATCCATTGTTTTCCTCCTTGCTAACAAAGTGATAAAAATCTGTAAGAAACCTTTTTTCTTTTCTTTTTTTTAGTTTAGAACAATTTGATAGCTTTTTTTTTTGGCCAACATGAAAGAGAGATTCCATTAATCAAAGGAAACGCATGAAACGACTACAAGATAAAGGAAAACAGGGAAAGATAAACAGGGGAAATTAATTGAGAAGAGAAAGCTACTCTAATCTCCCCTGGCTACAACATTAGACAGAAGGTGGGGCTGATACTCCATCCTTATCAAAGATATGTAGGAGCTGGGATGGGGGCCTTCTGACCCAATCATTAGGGCACATCCCTTTCCTAGTCTGGGTTGCAACCCAATTTGCTGCCAAATTAGCCGATCTTCCTATCCATCTGACATTGACATTCCGCAACTCTTTCAAAGCTTCTCTAGTATCTTTAACAGTAGGCAAGATCCTCCAATCTGTAACCATTTCTTTCGGGCAGCTATTAAAGTTCTTACAGACTTCAGCAACATCTGATTCAATTGTAACCCCTGACAAATTTTCTCTGCAATTAAAAGCACCGCCTGCTTGATTGCCAAAGCCTCTGCCTCAATGCTTGATTCACAGCAGACTCTAGCAGCATTCCCATCAACTAAGATGCCTTCATCATTTCTCAGGACAACCCCTACTGCAGCTTCCATGGTATTCTCGTCAAATACACCATCACAATTTACCTTCCAAGTACCCTGATCTGGTTTTTCCTAAAACTGTACCAGAGTTTCCTTATCTTTAAGAACTTTAACTTTCTCCTTGTATGCTTTAATATCCATGTACTCCAAGGCTGCTTTTTCTGCTAGGTAGATGACTTGTTCCACAATCAGGGGCTTCTTCTCTAGAATTGCTGCATTTCTAGCCTTCCAGATGTACCAACATATGAAAGAAATTCTAGTCTGCATAATCATCTTATCTCTAGCCTTAATATTATTCAATTCAAAGATACCATTCAGCCAACAGTCAAAGGAGGTTATAGCCTGCCTATCTACATGATATCCTAAAGACGAACCAAACCATACCTTTAGGACCCATTCACACCCTAGAAGGAGATGCTCAACTGATTCCACATGTTGTTGGCACAGATGACAGGTCGGATCTGGGTTGCATCTTCTTTTCCATAAATTCTGGGAGGTGGCTAAAGCGTTTTGGCAGGCCTTCCACAAGAAGTTTTTAATCTTATTTGGCGCTTGAATTTTCCAGATATTCTTCCAAGTAGACTTACTGACAATATGGGATGATGAGGTTCCACTTCGATCCCTTATCATTTTACCTTTTCTCTGAATTAGGTACCCAGATTTAACAGAATAGGCTCCATCTTTGTTATAAGGCCAAATAACTCGATCAGGACCTCCAGTTTGACATATTGGCAACTTTTCTATCCTGGATCTGACCTCCAAGGGAATCTCTTCTTCCACTTCATCTAACCTCCACCTTCCTACTTCTCTGTCAATGATGGCAGCAACTTTCTGAGGTAAATGATTATCAATCTGAGCAGTTCTAGGCACCAAAGGTTCACTGCTTGGAATCCACCTGTCCTTCCAAATACTTGGTTTCTGCCCCCCCCCT
>AWWV01005181.1:0-14329 GCA_001974805.1 Corchorus capsularis | reverse complement strand
TTGTTTCAAACTGGCAAACTGCTGCTCATTATTACGTCACTTTGAATTGCAAATTTGCAATGGAACAAAATGATTAAAATAATAATGAAATCAAATCAGTTATATCCAATATATCCTACATATTATTTTTGTAAACAAGTAAAATTACTAAATGCTCTTTCTAACTTTTAACCTGGGATGACCTTATCGCCATGTTTTAGTCATTTCTCACATGCGGTTACACTGAATCGATTCGTATTCTATCTCTCTATAACCTCATAAATCATATTCATAAATCATATTTATTATATTTAAACCCACAAAAAACGCGTTCACATTTACAGAGCAAAAAAAATCTATAAAAACTCATATGATAATAATAAATTTTAATTAGATCGATTATAAGTAGTTTTTAAGTAAAAATATAATATATAAATAAAAGTATAATATTAAAATAATTAATAAATAACCGGGTTCGGGTAGTGGGTACGCTAAGGTCACTACCCGAACCCTACCTAAACCCGTATCCCTAGGATTTATTTTTGAAGGATATTTAAGAATGTATTTTTTAAAGGATTTATTTTTGAAAAATATATCATTGATGATGATATATATTATATTACTATAGGTGTGCAAATAAGTATACACTTGCAAAACAATTGCAAAACAAATAATAGGTATAAATAAATATACCCACATTAAAAATTCCCCGTAGTGCAAGCACGGGATACCCCCCTTGTATATATTATATATAAAAGAAACGTGAATTATATATTATATTATATATTAATAGTATAATAAAAAATAATAATCAACCATGTATGTTTGAATGTATCTAGTGTAGTTATCTTTACATTATTATTACTAGATCTCTCCCCGTGCGTTTGCGCTGCGCAATGGTTTATTTTACAATGTCATGTCAAAATTTCAAATGTGAAAAATGCAGATAGCTAGTATTGTTCCAGATGTCCGATTGAGGTGATTAAAGCGTCTATCAAAAGGTTGTTCTGTGATCTGTAACCTTCATGAAGGATTCGAAAGCTAAATTATATATATAATATTAAATGCACCGTTCATTCCCGCTAACCGAAACAACTATTTTTTTGGAAGTATTTTTTATACTTGAAACATTAAATTTCACTTTGGATCTCCTTCATGAAAGTTGTAGATCATGGAACAACCTTTTAAGAGACACTTGAATCATCTCAATCAGACATCTGGAGTAAAAGTTATGTAATATTAAGTGGATCGTCTGTTCCTATTAATCGAAACAACTAATTTTTCAGAAACATTTTCGATACTTGAAACATTAAATTTAGTTTTCGATTCCTTCGTGAAATTCGTAGATCATGGAACAACCTTTTAATAGACACTTGAATCACCTTGATTGGATATCCTGAGCAAAAATTATATAATGTTAAATAGACCACTTAGCCAAACTTATGTAACATTAAGTGGATCGTCCATTCCTATTAATCGAAACAACTAATTTTTCGGAAGCATTTTCGATACTTGAAACATTAAATTTAGTTTTCGATTCCTTCTTGAAATTCGTAGATCATGGAACAACCTTTTAATAGACACTTGAATCACCTTGATCGGATATCCATAGCAAAAATTATATAACGTTAAATAGACCACTCAGCCAAACCATTTACAAATATGTTATATTAGCTTATATTATAATTTAAAATGCTGAAAAGTCAAAAATGCCCATAACAGTTTGTGAGAGTAAAATAAAAAACCTTGACCAAAAAGCCAAACTCAATAGTAACCAAATTAGTGAGATAAGATCTTTAAACCCTTTTTTTTGGTAATTTCATTTCTTCATCTTATTGTTTTTTTTATAATTATTATAGGTCTTAAGTATAAAAGTGAATATTTTTACCCTCATTGCTAAGTATTTTAAGTAATTAATTACATCATTATTATTATTATTATTATTATTATTATTATTATTATTATTATTATCATAATAAAACTTTATGATAAAATTATAGTAAATCATTTTCAAATTTTTTACCCTTTTTTTATTTGGTTTGGCAATTTTTCCCTTTTTACAAAATTATTTTATTGTGAATGATAAGAAAATTTATTATATATATGAATCCTTTGATAAATAATACTACTATGCAAGTTATTTTTATAGTTATTAAATCTAGTCCGGTCCGGTAGTTGGACTAGTTGATTTGGTGACTCGAAGGTGGAACCGGGTCGGGTTAATAACTAGACCATTTGGGTAATCAACCCGTTGAAATTCGATAACCCAGTGACCTGGCCGGGTTTTAAGTGACCAGGTGGGTTAATGTTTTTCATTAAAAAATTATATTTAATCCATTTTTTTTTCAATTTTTAAATAGATATATTAAGGTTAATATTGTAAATTAAATAATAAATATTGAAAATAAATAAATAGCAACAAAATTTAAGAAGTACTAACGTCTTAACGGTATTTTTTTTACACATATCCTATTTTATTTATTTAAACTAACATGTCTCATGGTTGGATAATTGATAATTTATGGAAATAAATTCAATATTTTAAAGTTTTATTATGTTAAAATATATTTATTTCCATTTATAGCATTTTGTAATAATATTATAAATTAAATTTAATAATTTAGTTATAGAAATAATAAATATAAAATTTATAAAATATTTTAAAAATATTATTTATTAACCCGTATTAACCCGATTGTTCCGACGGTTGAACCGTCTAATCCGTGACCCGGAGCCTCGAACGAGTCACTCTCCGGGTCGGGTTTAATAACTATGGTTATTTTATTTGTAAAAGCTACATCCTTGATTTCCTGTGCCTTTCCTATCGAAAAACAACAGTACCCCTTATCTTAATTTGCTAGAAGAACAATGCATCTAAATTAGTCTTGTGCGTGGAAAGGTCTAACTGACAAAATGGAACCCTCTTTTTGACCAATTGTTATTTCTTTTGATGATGAAATGCTTGAAATTCATTTTTTTTTAATGCTGTTGATTTGATCTTATTTCAAAGGAAAATCAATTTGTTTCGAAAGAGATATTTCATTTAGATGTTACTTGTTAGTAGTCCCTATCATTTCGATCACTTTCATATCTAAAAGTTTTTGATAAACTAAAGTAAGCAAAAACCTTCTTCTGAAAAAAAAAGCATGAAATAAACAAAATTGAAAATTATGAATCTTTATAATTACATGTGATTTTTTAAATACATGAATTTAGTATGTGATCTTACAAACAAAACGAAAAAAAAAAATTCTAGTATGTGATAAAGTCAAACCTCAGCCCAAAAAGTCAAAACTAACTGAAGAATCATTTACTTTTGCTACATATATAAAGTCAAATTTAATTTTTTTTTGAATAAATTAAAATTAAAATTTCTTTGTATATAGCAAAACAAAACTTTTTCTTTTCTCTTTTTCCCTCTCTTTATATTATTTTGCATAATAGCCAAAGAAAGCAAGCATTAGGAGGAAAAAAAAAGAAAAAAAAAAGTGGCTTTTAGTTACATACTGTATATATATACAATTATACATATATACATACATTCATATATATAAATATATATACATACTAATTATAATGTGAGAATTTGAGTTTGTCTAACACAAACTCAGTTTTTTAAAAGATCAAAAACCAAAAATAAAAATTACCCATTTGAAAAAAAAACCACCAAAGATATTTATGATATTTAATTTTTTTATTTATATCAATTTAAAAATATTACACATTTAAAAGTGTTAAAAAAGAAAATTACCATAAATTAACTTTTTAAAAATATTATTTTATTTCTACACTCACTTGATGAATGCCATGAATCTAGTATATATAATATCCTACTCAGATTGAGCACTTTATTTTCTAATATAAAATACTCAAAATAGGAGTGGAAATGGAATTCTTTACTTATAAAAAAATTGTTTTAGTTTTACAAGTCAAATGACTAATTAGGGAGCCTTTTCCCATTAATAATCTTTTTCAAACAATGGTTCAATTCAAGCTCTTAATTTGTTTTCAAAATTTTATAATTTCCATAAATTTAATTTAATAAACTAAATACTGTCATAGTCTATCAATTAATTTATTATATTTACCAAAAAAGAAAAAAAAAAAGAAGAAGAAAAATCTCCTAATTGAATTTATCTATCTATCTATCTATCTATCTATCTATCTATACTATATATAAAAGTACGAGTTTTGTGAAACTTTTGAATCGACCATTATATCCTTATTTTTTTTGAATATATCTCTTAAATGTCCTTACTTAAACTATTATAGTTTTATTCTACTAAAAAATCTATTTTTATTCAATTATTAAATCTAATTTCTTTGTAATTTCTTTATTTTTACCATTTTACTATTTTTAATTAAAAATTGGATATAGAAAAATTTTTAATATACAGTTTTATTCTACCAAAAACTCTATTTTCATTTAACTAAATTCAATATTTTATAATTATTTTATTTTTACCATTTTAATTTAAAAGGTTATTATTTTCATTTAATTAAATTCAAGTTTTTATAATTATTTTATTTTTACCATTTTAATTTAAAAGATTATTGTGATTGACATGTTCTATTTGATAGTTTAATGTATTATGATTAAAATTTTTTTATTTCCCTAATTTTATTTATAATTAATTTTTTACTAGATAAATGTAACCCTTATTGTGGGTTTAAATTTGCTATTTTATTTTGTTAAAAATTTTCTTCGTGTGGAATGATTTCTTTTGTTACTTTGATAGTGAAATCCAATGTATATACAAATGGGCTGGTCGGGTTGGATTTGGGTCCAGTTATCTGGATTAGGTTATTTTCAGGTTAAGGAAATTTTGGGTTATAAGGGTTCAGTTAATTTTCGGTTTTAGGTTGGGTTGGATTCGGATCGCTCAAATGTCGTGTCATTTGGGTTTGGGTCAATTTTGATTCGGGTCTTTTTCAGCTTCAGATCATATGGTTCAGATAATTTTCGGGTTTGAGCCTCCGATTTTCAGGTTCAATTCTTTTCAGATTCGGGTTATTTAAATATAATTAATCCTGATTTGGATAATTTCGGATTAATCTCTTGAATTGATCTGATTCGGGTCGATTCATGTTCGGGTCATTAAGGTTTCGGATTTTGCGGATTTTTTGGTCGAATCGGGTTGGATAAGGTTTGGTTTCAGGCGGTCGAATTGGATACCCATACTCGAGTGAAATTTTTCCAGCTATAATTATAGACTTCTTTAGGATAAAATTTGTGATATACTTAAGATTTTAATTTTAATTTAATTTAAACATATTAAGTCACGTGCAAATACGTGAAATTAGTATATTCTCAATGTACAAGGAAAAAAGAAATTTAAAAAAGTGGAAATTAATTGACCACACGTGAGAAGGAAACATGGATTCAAAGAACATTCACAAAATCCAAATGCGAGTCCACATGGGAATCCTGAAACCTGATGACCACTTCCAAATCCAAATCCTAGTAACTTTGCTTTTTATTCAACCTTTAAGCCGCCCTCTTTTTCCACTTTTACCCCTATTTTTTTGTTTAATCAAAATAATACTCCTAAATTAAACCTTTCGGTCAAAAAAAATAAATAAAAAAAATAATCAAATTCCTCAATAAAATCCCCTCCAAGGCCCAGACCATTTCCCTCTCAGAGAAGGAGTTAGGAATTGGAATTGGAATCAGAAATTCTCACTTCTCATCAGAATCCTAACCGACAAAACACACGGCGCCGTTTTTAGCCTTTGAAAAGAAACCGTTTCCTTGTAAAAAAGCACCAAACAACCTGTTCTTCTATTTCCTTTAATTTTTATTTTCCTTTTTGATCGCTGGGTTTCCATTTTTTAAGTATTTTCTTTTTTAACGACTCGAGAAATATAAAAGCACAAATATTATTAGGAAAAAAATAACAGAAGAGTTAGAGAGAGAAGAGAGAGGAAGGAGGAGGCAGTGCGAGAGAGAGAGAGGGGGGGAGAGAGATGGGGTTCATTGTGGAAGGTGAAGAAGGAAACGATATCATTAAAGAGCCGCCGCCGAATTTTTCCATGGTGGATGAAGGCATTTACAGATCTGGTTTCCCTCAACCCTGTAATTTCCCCTACTTAGAAACCCTAAATCTTCGCTCCATCATGTAAGTTCTTTCCTTTTCTTTCTTTCTTTCTTTTTTTTTTCTCTTTGTTTGATAAAAGAAAAATCCTTTTCTTTTTTGTTTGCATTAATGAAACGACTTTTTTTTTTCTTAATTCTGTGTTTAGCATTGGTAGTTTTTTCATTACTTATTATTTTATCGGTTTTTGGCGGTTTTCGTTGTTATTGGCATCGTTTTTCTGAACAACTGGGGATAAAAAGTATTTTATTTTTGATGGAGTCTTAGTTCTTTTTTATTTTTACGATTTCTTTTTATTTTTTTTATGTTTGCTTGCTGAGAAAAGAAACAAGGAACAACATTAAAGAAAGAGGATTAAAAAAAAGGAAGATTAGGAGTATTTCAGGATTGATTTTTCCGCATATGCATACTGTACTTGGAAAATGACTTTCCTTTTTTCCCTCGTAAATTTGAGCAGATATTTGTGTCCAGAGCCATATCCCGAAGAGAATTTGCAATTTCTTCGGTCTCACGATATTAAGCTTTTCCAATTCGGGATTGAAGGGAAAACGGTATTTTCCTCCTGCTTTCTTCTCTGCTTTTAAGCCAATTTCCAGAGCCTATAATTTTCCTTGTATATATTTATTATTGATCACGGTTCTTGTTGATTGCTTAGTGTTGCGCCTTTGAATGACTGATCACTTAGACTGTTAAAACTAGTTGACATTCCAGTCTAAGACGGCTTTCTATTGAAAAATCTTTGAGTCAAACTTGTTTTTGAGGGATTCAAGTTCAGAATCAGAGTCACTAGATTCTGGCAAATTGGAAAAATTTTGTCCGGAATATATATCTATATATTAGTTCTATTATTGAATTGTAATATGGATTAAAGATCAAATGATCAACAAATTCGATTTTATCCTATCTTGAAGTTGAATGAAAATTTTAATTTACTTTTTGTTGTAATAAGATCCTTTGGGTTCTCTTTTGGCTCATGTTGTTGTTTATAATTCTTTGTATCGACAGGAGCCTTCCCTTGCTATTCTCAAGGATGCCATCAGGGAGGCTCTCAAGATCTTAATTGGTACTGGATTCATAAATTACAGAATCAAATCCTTTTAGTTTCCTCTTTTTTCTTGTTGCCGGCATGTTAGACCTTTATGGGTTCTTAAGAGTTTGTTTTTCTTTTTTGTTGGTTACAGATGTCAGAAATCATCCTGTTTTGATCCATTGCAAACGTGGAAAGGTAATGGTCCAAATTTAGCTATTACTTGTGCTTACTTCCTTCTGTAAAAGTTAGCTTAGCTGAGCAAACTAAATTCATAATGGGTGGTTGCTTGTTGATATTAGGTATGCATCATACGTGTATGGTCAGGCATGTGTTTCCTTCGAAAGTTTAGCTTAGCTAATAAGAAACTTCTATAATTGGTCAATTTGCATGAATTACACTTTAGGATGAATTACATGGAAGCTGGGTGGAAACAACTATATTTCCTTTTAGGCATTGTTTGATTGGTTTGTTGGGGGTGTAAAAGATAATGGAAACATAACTTTATTTTGATTTTAAAGCTCATTTGGGCTTTCAGTTTTCAATAGATGAGTACCCTAATGGTTTAATACTGAAATATAGTTCTTTTTCTCCTTCCTGTTCTTATGACATCATAGGATTAATTTATATTGTTAGCTTTGTTACGCATCAGTTTTTGTTTCTATTAGTAATTATATAGCCAGTTCTGACTTTTCTTTCTTTTTTTAAAAAAAAAAATAAAAATTAATGCAGCATCGTACGGGTAGCCTTGTTGGTTGCTTGAGGAAATTTCAGAATTGGTGCTTGCCATCTGTATTTGAGGAGTATCAACATTTTGCGGGCATGAAATCCAGGAGTACAGATTTGAGATTTATAGAAACATTTGACCTCGTTTGCCTCAGGCAGTGCCTACACAGTATCATTTATCAGTACCAGGGATACGGAACAAAGAAGAGACGCTTGCTTTACAGTGAAGAGACTGTACAGAAGCCCCGAATAACTTCGATTTAAACAATCCACACATTGCATTTACTCTGGAACTCAGATACTTTCTCTCAACTGTTACAGATAGGTTTTTGGTCCACAGCCGTTGATCAGATTTTTTCCTTTCCAATTGCTCTTATACAGCTTTTAAAACCCGTTGTCTAAAGTACCTTGGTTTTTTTTTTTTTTTTTTTATCTTCGTGTACTTTTGTCTTGCGAATTTAGTTACTTCTTACAATTAGGAGAAGCATATTACTGCGAATCCTAAAATAGACTTCTCTTCTGTACTTCTTTTGCACCAAAAGAACAAGTTGCATTTATTGAAATTTTTACAAGGAAGATCAATGAAGAAAATTTTAATCTCTCTCTTTCCATTATGTATTTCAATCTGTACATATTTGTTTCTATGTTGAACCTACTGGGACAAAAAGATTCCATCTCTCAAGTCAGTTTTTCATTTGAGACAAATCAAGAGAGGGTAACCCAAACGTTAATAGTGGTGATTAGGAGACAAGGATTGAAACATAAATAAATACTGACATGACATATATAGAACCACAAGCCATGTTCCTTGATTACACAAACAACTCTAATTAGAATCTGACAAGACAGGAGAATCTTGTAATATGGTAGAAGTATTGTTGATGTTGTCCCTGGAAAATAAACAGAAAATGGTCCATTGGTTGTCTTGTAGCATCATTTTCCAACTGAAAGTTTGCACAATGTCATATTATCAATAGTAGTAATGCAAAAACTTCTTTGAAAACTGATAATCATACTGAAATTATTAAATATTATATGATCTCTTCTGAGAAAATTGAAATCTTTCAATCAGCATCTTCAATTTGCTTTTCACATGCTAAGGTTACTGCTTACTATATGGGAAACAAAAGCCCTCAACTTTTCAGGTTGAATTATTTTGAATTTACAGATTTTAATGTCAAAAGAAAAGATACTCGAACAAATATGAATCAACTAAAAGAAAGAATCAGTTACCATTTAACACAGCAGAGCACTAATTACATAACTCTTCTCTCTAGTAGAAAACTGTTAGCTTTGGTTTCTTGTTATGACTTTTAGAGTGAATTCCATTCCAATTCTTCTTTAATTGATGGAAAGCCCTATTATTTCCACCTAGATTCTCTAAAATGCATATATTAAGTAAACAAAAGCAGGTCTTAGAGGTGCAGTTGAGAATCAACTCAGGTTGATGACAAGAGAGAACAACAAAAAACAAGCAATAGCTATCCAGACTAAAAGATTTTAGGAGCAAAAAGCAAATGTAAATCAGGTACAGTTTCAATGAGCAAGTTGATTAGTGTAAGTTAAACAGATTATTTTATGTAGAAAATTACAAATAGACACTAATCTATCTTAACAAAGCTAAACAAGAAGTTACAACGCTTAATTGAATTAGTTTTACCTATGATCTTCTCTGTTGTTCTTCATGATGCAGTAGTTGTTGCTGCCTTTCAGAGTCTTTGACAAGGAGCTGAGCATAAAGCAGCTCATTCCAAGCATCAGGAACGCCAGGGAGGCACCAATGGCTGCAATCCTGGATTTTTGTAGGTGGAATTCTTTCCTCCACAGTTAAGTTCCGCCTACGGTATATTGATGGATGGCCATCTTTCCGGAACCCGGTCATTCTTGAAACATTGAGGTACAAGATTGGTGTAGTCATGCCATTTAACACTGACTCAAAAATCTGCATTTTTAATGGATATTTCTTCAAGAACTTGTCATTTGTTATAGGTTCTGTTTCACCGTGACATTTTCCACCCAAATCCCATCTTCCACCCCTGTCAAGTGTGAAGAGGCAAAAAGTCAAAAACAAAACGATTTTTAAAGGCAGGGCTTTTTCCACTTGACACATAATTTTTGATTTTGTGTTCAATCAATATTTTTACCAGAAGTGAGTTGCAGAAAAGCCCCTGAAGAAAACAAGGGTTTTCATAGGATCTATATTAGAATCTATCCATGTTGCCCATGTAGTCAAAGCTTTTCGATACGCCTCGTCAACATTTAGTTCATCATAGATAGTGCTACCCTCTTGATAGTAACCCTTCCTGCAAACCAAATTTCTTTCAACTGTTAAGAGCGAGCTGTCTGTATATATATATGAAACATTATGAACATACATGTATATATATAGGAAAAGGTAGCAATAGCATCAAGGGAGTGTGTGTATACTGTATAGTATACCCTTTGGAAGTTTTATCATGAGTCCACCAATGCCCTGTGTTAAAGATGAGAACATCTGCATTTTTGTACTCATCAGATAGTTTATCAATCATATCAAGTCGAAGTGTTTCCTTCTTTGATCCATTTGTATCATGCAATATTTGCCATTCTTGAACTAGGAAATGGGATTTGATGTACTCGATGGAGCAATTATACTTCTGTTCAAGTAATTAACAACCAAATCAAGAAAAGAGAGAAGAAAAGGATCAAAATTACAAGGATAAAGAAGAAAACATATTACACGAAACAAAAGGGAGTAAGGACCCATTGTCTGCAAGTCATGCCTACTAGTACTAGAGGCTTTCCTTTTCCCCTCAACAGAATTTCTAAGGATACAAACCAGAGATTCCCACATATTTCTACCAACTGAATCGCCAACAAAAACTACACGTTTCCCTCTTAGTAATTCTAGCATGTGCTTGCCATTCAACCTGCAAGACAAAAGTCCACCCAATATAACCAATTGCTTTTGCTTATAGTATATAATTGAATTTACAGTTATTAATTAATGATGATGATGATTTAAATTTAATAAATACTACGTATATCAGAATTTGGGTATGAAGTAATTACCTTGGCAGGTTGCATCCATCAGGTTGCCATCTGTATTTCTCATACTCTCTATCAGGCCTACCATTAAGAAAGCAATTGAAAGATTCACCAATATGAGGACAAGAACCTGAGACATAAAGAGGGTATGAATCATCTCTCACCCATTTCCCATCAAACATTCTACATTGACTCATAATTTCCATAAGATTTCCCTTTCTCAACTTCCCAAGAATTTTAATATCATTGCTTCCATCCAATGTCATATTGCTGCCCTTTGATTCTTTTCCAGTTTGCTGAGAAGAATTGCCAAGACTGTTGGTTACATTAGCATCTAAACTTGGTGATCTTTCACTTTCAGGGGAAATTTGAAATGGGTAATTTCCACTTTTACCTTCACTTGACAGAGACCAATCTTTTGATTTTTCAGTTTCCTGAGATATATTCTGACAAGGGTTGCCTTGGAGTTGAGAAACAGGAACTGGGTAGCAATTGGATTGGGAAGAATTGATGGGAAGAAAGAGGAAGAAAAGAGAGGGAAAATAGGGTCTGTTAGAGGAAGTTTGGAAGAAATTTTTGAGCCAAGGGGAAGGGTTAACAAGTAACAAAGTTGTGAAACCAACAAGAAGAAAAACACAAAAAGCCACTGTTTTTCTTATTGTTGTCTTCGTCTCTGTTTTAGTCAATGAGGTGTACTTTGCATGATCAGCCATTGCAATAACCAGATTGTGTTGAAAGAGAAGATGGGGAATTTTTCAAAATAAGTAAAATTCTGTTTTATTATTAATTAATTGACTAATAATACTATAGTTTCAATTTACAACATTAAAACGTTGTAAAAGGTCCCTAGATAAATAAGAACTTTACTTATCTATAACATTCTTTCAGATAATAATAATTTTTTTTTGAAGAACATATATATAATAATTTAATTGTTAATTGTTATACAAATTGTAGTATTTACTATTGTATTTTGTATCGAATTATATTTACTATTGTACTTATTTGTATTTGTATGTATAAATGTATTGGTGCAAGGATTTATAGTAATAGGTGAGATAGGATATTATTGTACATACAGAAATAATCAAATTCCACCTACATATAATATAATATTATTAAAGCTAATTATTTTTTTCGTTAAAATATGTGATTGCTAATTATATAAATCAAAATTATTAGGATAAAATTCAATATTCTGATTGATTATCATCTTTATGTGATTTATTATACCATATATATATATATAGATATCTATAATAACATAATAACGTACATTTAAAAGAAAATTGAATGTACCAAAAAATCAGTTGAGAAATCTCACCACATTCACCCAAGAACAAATTATCAGGGGTATTTCGGTACTTTTGTGCTCGGTTTTTTCGTTATTTCGGTTGATGGTTGAGGGCGTTTTGGAAAGTTTGAAACAAAGTTACTATTACTAGGCCCCGCGTATAATAAACAAATCATTTTTTTGCTGGTTTATTTATCAAATGATCCCTATACTTTTATGCTCTATGTTATTTAGTCCCTCACAATTTCTGGGTTGGACGACTGAACGTTTCGGCTTTGATTCTTTTATTTTTTGTTTTGCTTGTCCAATCAAGGTGATTCAAGTATCTATTAAAAGGTAATTTCATGATTTACAACTTCCATGAAGGACTCAAAAGTCAATTTTAATGTTTTGATTCAAAAAATGCTTCTGAAATTTTATGGTCTCAATTGCCGGTCTCTCTGATATCCGTATAATTTTTGGTCAACTTGTCCGATTGAGGTTGTTCAAGTGTCGATTAAAAGGTTATTGTGTGATTTATGACTTTCGTTAAGGGTCTAAAAGCTGAATTTGATTAATGAGTTTCGTGGAGGATTCGAGAGGGAATTTTTATGTTTGGTCTCCATAAACAAATCATTTTTTTGTTGGATTATTTATTAAATGATCCTCATACTTTTATAATTTATGCTATTTAATCCTTTACAATTATGGGTTCGACAATTAAATATTTCGGCTTTAATTCTTTTATTTTTTTTTTCTATTTGACCGATCAAGGTGATTCGGGTGTCTATTTAAAGGTAATTCCATGGTCTACAATTTTCATGAAGGACTCAAAAGCCAATTTTGATGTTTTGATTCTAAAAAATGCTTCTAAAATTTTGTGGTCTCGATTGTCGTTCTATCTAATATGGTATAATTTTCAGCCCACTTGTCCGATTGAGATTGTTCAAGTGTCGGTTGAAAGGTTATTATATTATCTACGACTTTCGCCAAGGGCCTGAAAGTTGAATTTGATTAATGAGTTTCGTGGAGAGTTCAAGAGGTAATTTTTATGCTTGGTCTTCATAAACAAATATTTTTGTCCCTGGATTATTTATCAAATGACCCCCATACTTTTATGCTTTATGCTATTTAATCCTTTACAATTATGGGTTGGATGATTTAACATATCGACTTTTATTTTTGTATTTTTTGTTCTATTTGTCGGATCAAGGTGATTCAAGTGTCTATTGAAAGGTAATTTAATGATTTACAACTTTCATAAAGAACTCGAAAGCCAATTTGATGATTTGAAAATGCTTCATAAATTTTGTTGTTTCGATTGCCAGTCTATTTAATATCTTATAATTTTTTGTCCATATGTTCAATTGTACTTATTCAAGTGTTGGTTAAAACATTATTGCATGATTTACGACTTTCATGAAGGACTCAAAAGCAGATTTTTATATGTCAAGTTTATGGATTAGCTTATATGATTTGGGTATTGATTTTGTTCTTTGGACATGAACTATCTCTCAACAATTTTTTTTGTTCCGGTCAGTTTCTCTTCCCTTCTTCCTTCCATCTCTTCAATTTCCTCATCCCTCTTTCTCTCCCTTCTGTATTTTTGTATTTCTGCTTCTCAAACTCTGCTTTTTTCTAATGCCCAGTGCTTTTATCAAATTTTGACAGGGGAAAGCAGGGAGAGAAGGAGGACAACAAGGGAATTACTTCATGTTCCTCTCTGTCATTCGTTTTAGGCCCTTTTTATTTTCTCTTTGATGTCTTTCTAGGAACCGAGGTAATCATCTGGGTTTTTTTTTTCGATTTTAGTTGAATATCTTTTAGTCTTTTATTGGGTGTTTTGAGATAAATTTTTGGATTAAATTTAAGGACTTTTTAATGGTTTTTAATGTCTGATTGTTTATTATGTTCAATTCTTGAGCTTGGTTAGGTTTTTAAGATGTGGTGAATTTGGAAGTTTGATTTCGATTTTCATTCATTCTGTTGCATGGCTTATGAGACTATGAGTTATTGGTTTTTGTTAGTTTTATGGTAGATTTTGCAGGAAGGAGTTTCTTCTAAAGGAAGGTCAGTTTTAATTTATGCTTATTCATTGTTTGAGTCTTTGAATTTTTAAACCAATTCACTTGCTAGATTGTTGTGATTTCTGTTGTAGTTTCCAATGAGTTTTAGTGTGTTCGTATTTGTTTGGATGTTCTG
>AWWV01005168.1:0-20998 GCA_001974805.1 Corchorus capsularis | reverse complement strand
AATGTTAATAGAATTCTGAACACCCGACGCGCCAGCGTGGGTCTATCCACTTGTACTCATTAATTTTAATTTATCAAATACTCATCAAATGTTTTTCTATTATGATTTTCTTAATTTTACTCATTGAGCCAAAATATAAAGTTGACTAATTTGATAATTACTCAATTAATTGTTAGTATAAATTATAAATTAAAAATTAAAACATTCAAAATTCAAATACTCATTTACTTGATTGATAACGATAATCAAAATTGAAACATTTACTTATTCTGAAGAATCAAAATTTCCCAACATAATTCTGTATTATTGTAATCATAGCTTCGGCAGAGGGAGTTTAGACTTGAATTTGGACACCATCAATGAAAATTGTGCAAATAAGAATATATCCCATGTTGCCAAGGCAACTATCAAGTATCAATATTTAATTATAATATACAATTGTGCAAATAGGAATATAAATAACTTTCATTACAACTTATTAAAAATTTTATTGTAAAATATTTTCTAAGAATGAAACATATATCATGATGAATATATATATGATTTCTGAAACATATTCTCTTACCAACATAGGAATTTACAATATTTTTGTACATAGAAAGATAAAAGGATACAACATAATTCTTTCTTCAAAATAAAAAATAAAGATAGAATATTTTCACCCAAAGAAAACCCCTACAGTTTAATGAACAATAATGTAAATATAAGAGACAATAAAATAAAAATAATAGTGACTGATAATTTTTTTTAATGAACAATACAGCAATGAAGAAAAAAAATTCTTACAACAGAATTCACTATTATTAATAAATACAAAAAAAAAAAGAATGAAGAAGGAGAGATGTTAATTACTACATATATTTGCTATCAAGAAAAAGCCAAAGGCAAGAAGAAAAGAAAAAGAAACTAACCAAGACATAGTTAAATAGGCTTGAACTTTGATGGACAACATCAATGAAGATCATAACATAACAGTAATAATTATCAAAGAGACAACAAATATGAAAATAAAAATAAAAATAAAAAGCACAACTCAGAAAGAAGGATGAAGGGAGAAAACGAAGTGGTCATGTTCAAAGATTGGTAGATTTGGATGTTTATATAGGGGATGATATGCTTTGAAAATTTATGTGATTAATACCCATTAATGATTGACTTATGAAATTATGTGTTTACTTATAAATTGATTGAAAATTGAAAGTTATTTGTGGAATCAGAAAGAGAAAACAAAATACCATAATTAATTGTCTTTCTTAACTCATGCCACAAATAGTTAGAGTAATTTAAGCAAATATATATTCATATATATGGTATCCATATGTCTATGAGTAATTACGACCAAATCAAATTCCATAATAAATTCAAAATTATTGTTATGAAAAAAGTAATTTGAGTTATGAGTAATCTATGCCAACAATTAAGGTAGAGTGTAGCTATTAATTTATTGTAAAACATTAAGGCAAGTAAAAGGGACAACACAATATATGGAAATTGGAGGCAATCCAACGTTTATATACTCCCATTGAAATTGAAATTAGAATTTGCTATAAATAATTTATTATTCAATTAGACAATTATAATGAAATATTAATTAGTGATTATTATTGACACAAATAGTAATAGTAATTCCTATTTATTAAGAATCGATCAACCATTATTTATTGGTTAGAATTATTTGATTTTCCATTAAACTCTTCTCAGCAATGTAAAGGAGTTCTTACAACAAATCAATTTTTTCAAATTTCACTCTACGATTTTTTTTTTAAAAAAAATTATTTTAATCATCAAATTATAACTATGTTAATAACTTTGTTACAATTTTGGAGTATTAATGATTTTAGGTCATTTTTATCGTTTATTTCGGTATACCCTATATACAAATTGTGTTCCTTGATTCTTGCCATAAATATTAAAGTAGTGATTATTATTATTACCATAATAGTTAGAGTGATTTTTTTTTGGTGAAATAGTTAGAGTAATTTAAGAAATTACCAGAGGTTTATTTTGTTTTAATAAAGGAATGCCTTATAAATTTACATAGTTCTTTCTTAAAATATACCAAAGATTTTTTTTTAATCAATAATGAATATTAGAAATATTTAGAGACACATGTCGATTAATTGGACATGACACTTGTCGAGATTTGGAGGCCTCAACATTTAATGAGTTACCATTCTTGTAGTGTACATTGTTTTAAATATATATATAAGATTTCCAATCAATAGATCTATGCCCAACATATTTGTATTATAACCTTGAATCTCTTTGAAACAAAAAAATAAATATAATTAATTAATGTTAGTAAAATAAAATAACAACAAAATAGGAAGAAACGACAATGGATTTAGAAGGATTTTGAATGAAAAGAGTAGTGGAAAAATTAAAGTTGCTGCTCATAAAAAAAATTAAAGACATTAGGCAAATAAACTTCTACAAGAAAAATGGTGAAAAGAAAAATTAATTATGAATATTTAGTGTTAAGGCCTCTTAAAACTTTTTATTTATTTTTATGCATAGTGCATCAAACGTAAACCTAATATCTAAAACAACTTGCTAAAAGTAAAAAAAGAAATAAGTAATAAATGGTGCAACAAAATCTTCTAAAGGATTCCACCACTACAACTTTGTTCTTTTTTTATCATCAGAGTATGCGCAACATACTCACTTTTTTATTTCATTTTTTAATCTTAAATATCTCTTCTTAAATTTTAAACCATCTAACTTTTTTAAAATGATGGTGATTTTATAGCTGATTGCAATTTTTTTTAAAAGTCTCTCTTCTTTTTCTTATTGTTTGGTTATGCTCTTTTCATCTATAAAATTTTTTGAATAACTTTTTGGCACAAATAAACTTATATTACAAAAGTTAGTATAATCGAAGAAAGCTTTGTATAGGAGGTTACATGTTTTATGGTTTATTTAGATTTAATATATGTAAATGAGAGTTGTAGTGATTGCGAGAAAGAAAATAAAAGAATAATTATGAGTAAAAAATTTTATTTAAGCAAAATGGATTTTATCTTATAAGGGTTAATATGGAATATGATATTTAAAATATGTGACTAAAATTAATACCTTCATCAATTTCTTGAAAAATACTACCGGCATTCTTTTGAAGCGTCCTCCAATTTCCATAACCATGTTTTTGAATCCATCAATTTCTAATCCTCTTCCTGCGTCCATGGCCCTTTTTTAGCTCATTTTTATCACAGCAAGTGCTCTCCCCATGGTTACTAATCAAAAACTTGCTTATATAGTATATGATTAGGTTTTGGTTAATCAATTGACGTTGTTTGCTTCACAGTAAAATTCAATTAAATAATTAATCAATTAGTTAGGTGGCTTGGTTAGTTGTGTGTAAAGACCTTCTTATAATATTCTTCAATATAGATTCCTTTATTTGGTTGAAAGAAAAAAAAAATCTCTCCTAAAATTAGGTTAAACACAAAAATTAAGTAAATATCTTGAAAATCATGTATCAAAATAAACCATATCAGTCATGGCTACACATTCATCCCAAGAGTAAAATTGACCTTTTATATGTCTATTATAATTAACAATGAAAAAAGCCTTCATATTTAGAAATAAAAAATCCTTTCAAATCTCATTACAATCAAATAATTCCATATGTGCCCAAACATTTAAGAAGAAATGACCAAATAAACAAAGTATAATAAACATAACCAATGAAATGACCAAATAAACAAACTAACAAAGCCAACATAAAGCTGTACAAAACCCACACGCATTAAATACAGTGGGACTTGAACCTGAAACCTCGCGGTCTAGGAAACATACATTTTACCATTGAGGCAAATGTTCAGATGCAAAATCCATATAAATTAGTACAGCGAAAAGTCGAAAATGAGTATAATATGTTTTGTAGAATTGATATCTAATTAGCAATAGAATATTTACAGTAGTATCAACGTTGCAAATAAGCTGTGACCATAGACTACCTGCGGAAGAAGTATGCTTATATACCCCAATGCGGTGAATTCTTAAAAACTTCTAATGCATCGAATCAAAATGAATTTTTAATGGTCACTTAACATAAAAACTTTATGTTTTGGTCATCCAACTATAAAAAGTAACGTTTTTGTCACTTAAATTTATTGAATTGAATATTTTCGTCACCCAAAAATTGTGGTGCAAAAATAGTTTTTTTTTTATTATAAAAGTTTAATAGTATAATGATATTTTATGTGGAACACATTGGAGTGAAAAAATATTTTGTGTGAGTATATTCCAAAAAGTTTCTCTTTTCATACCAAAATAGTGTAAAATTTTGATTGACTGTTTGAATTGATTTGAGAATTATTTTAAGTATTTAATTTGTAATAGTATTAGTTTCTCCTATTACCCTGATCTGAGAATTTTTTTGAATTGATATGTTGTTCTAATAGTATTCCATTTGTATTCTCCAAAGAGTAACTTATGAACTTCAAACCTCAATGTTTCTTTTTTATGTCTTATTGATTTTTTATTTTTTTGAGAACTTCAACGTATATACAATACTACAATTCCAATATCAATTTTTACGGTTCTCATCTTATTTTGGATAATAATATTAATTTAGATAAATATTCTACCAAGTGAAGTTATTAATTCCATCTAACCTTATCACAATTTCTTAAAACCAAAAACAAAAAAGGCATAATAAATTTACCCTTGAGAATACAAATTGAATAAATATTCAAACTCAAAAAGTATTAATTTTAAACTATTTTCACATACCTAATGTAAAAAATAATTAATTTTCCACTAAAAATAACAATTAATTCCATCAAATATTATCATAATTTAAAAAATGAAAATACCAAAATTTAAATGTTGATGTGGATAGCTTAAATTATCATTTTTTCCTAACTTTAATAGTAGGGTATATATAAGAGAAATCTTCAACTTGGTTCCACAAATAATTAATCATCTTCTCTAATACTGAATTAATTTCAAAATATATATTTTGGAATAAATAAAAAATATATATTATTATATTAATATATTTTTTTCAAATAAACCTCAATATTTCCAACTACCTCCTTTGGTATTGACCACTGAGTTAAATTTGAAAATAATACGAGAGATCTCAACTTAAAGGACAAAATTGTAAGAGTATTGATTATAGTTATGAAATAGAGGTGTTTATAGGTTAGGCCGATCTGGTTCGAAATGATACATGCTTAATACCCTCATAAATTTTAAAATAAGTACAAAAGTCTATATAGTGTTGAAACAATAATAGAACAACCAGGTACTCTATTAAGTATTAAAAGTTAAATTCGATTTTTTTTAGAAGGGTACAAGTAAAGTCTCATTACAATCAAAATAAATCTTTATATGCCCAAATATACAATGAGAAATCAACCCAGACTAAAAAACTACCTTATATAAACTATTACCTACCAAATAAACAAACAAATAAACTAAACTCACATTCCAAGAGACTTGAACCCAGAATCTCACGGTGCACCTACCAGTTGAGCTAACAACTCAGATGCCGATCTTCTTTTTAATTACACTTTCGTTTGATGTTTCGAGGATTTCAATTTTAAGTTAACATAAAAAGAAAAGAACATTGAAATATTCCGTGAAACTCTAAGGTTGATTAAAAATTATATATACTACTACATATACACATACAATAAAATAATAAGATTAAAATTCTAATCATGTACGGACTTAACTAACCATCCACCTATATATACATAAAAAAAAAAAACGCATTATAGTTTGTTATAAATATCTCTTTAATTATCAATCATAGCTTTTTTATAATCTTAAATAAGAAAATTGGTAACCTTTATTATTGATAAAATGATACTAAGATTACTAAAATTGTAAGGTTACTGAATTTCTTGATAATACTATTTGATAGCCAAATTTAGTAAGAATGTAAGATTATTGATTTAGTTGATAATACTATACTATTATATAATCATTATAGGGTTTTTTTACCTTATATAAAAAATTTATAACATTCACCACTGACGATAATTTAATAAAGTTACTAAAATGTAAGATTATTAAATTTGTTGATAACATTATAATTGATTTTATAGCCTTTAAATCTTTTTTAAAAACCTTGATTAGAGAAGAAAATTGGTTCATTATTGATGAAAAGCAATTAAAATTACTAATAATGTGAGGTTACTTATTGATAGAATATATCATAACATTTTTAATAACTCTTATAGATTTTTTAGTAAACTTGAATAATAAAATCTTGAACTTTCATTATCGAAAAATGATACTAAAATTATTAAGGATGTAAGGTTAACCTTTTAGTAAAGTTTAGATAAGAAAATTGGTAACCAATGTTACAAATAATGTAATGTAAAAGGTTATACTATAAATTAGTGGATAATGATAAACATTTTTTGATAACCACTGCATCTGTTTTCAATAACTTTAGATGAGAGAATTAAAAATCATCATTATTGATGAAAATCATTTAAGTTACTAAGGAGTATGATTACTGAATTTGTTGATAGAACTATAGCCTTTTTGATAATCTCCATGACATTTTTATTAAACTTAAATAAGAAAATTGATAACCCTTATTATTGATGAAAGGCTTCTAAATTTCTTAAGAATGTAAAATTACAAAATATTCTTATAATCTATATATATACAATTTTCTGATAAATTATATAACATTTTTGGTAACCATAGATATGAACATCGAAACCTTCATTATTGATTATTGAATAAAAGTCTACAACAATTTCTAAGGGTATAAAGGTTACTAAATTTGTTCTTAACATCATAACGTTTTTATAACTAAAGTAAAGTTTTAGTAATTTTTAATAAGAAAATCGATATCTTTTTTTTATTGATGAAAATTTAATAAAATTATTAAGAAATAATATAATCAAGATTGTGGATAGCATTTTAATTTTTTGAAACATTTGTACCTTTTTTAGTAACGTTAAATAAGAAAATTGGTAACCAATGTAGGGTTATTAGTTAATAGCATCTCAATTTTTTTTATAACCATTGCAGTTTTTTTTAATTACCTTGAATAAGAAAATTAATTATTAATTTAAACTGAATGTAAACGAAATAAAATTATATTAGATTTTCATAGATTAGAAAATTTTTTGTTTATCTTCTACTAGGGGTGTCTATCGGTCGGTTTGGTTGGTTGGCGGTTAAATGTACCTAATACCGACATCAACCGAAATAAGTATATTTTTAACCGCCAACCGACCGACAAAGCTGTATGGTGAAGAAGAGTAGAGTTGGAAGTGAAAGTGGAGACCCATGTTGAGCACCATGTTTCGAGCTCCTTGAAAGTGATCCTTAGCTCCTTGTCTGAAGGCTGCTACTTGTGTTACTATATTTGAAAAGAAATATATTAGACTTAATCCCAAAACTGTATCACGTTTGCAATTAATTTCATCAGAATGTTTCGTGGCCAAAGTGCAGAATCCGGTGAAAATCCGGTTCTGTGTTGGGTCTCCTGATACAAAGAAAGATGAAGAACAAATTTTTGGATCTTGAAAACTGTAAAGAAGTTGATAGAATAACAATTATAAAGTATTGGGTGGTTCAAGTTTCAAACTATTTTTTTTAAAAGCAGTCAAGGATTTTATTAATAAGAAGGGATATGGCAGACAAAAAACAGCCATCAAACAAAACAGTTCAGCAGCAACAAAAGACACCAATCGACAGAAAACCAACACAACAACCAAATAGTTGAAACATCAAAGTTCACTCAAAGCTAGTTAGAATGGTTGTGCCTCGATCAATGCTGTTCATTTCTCTGAAAATATGCTTGACTGGCCATCTTGTAATCTCTTCTTCAAACCATCAATCTGATGCAGAGTTTGTCGAAATCTCCATGGATCTATTTCTGGTTCATTCACCCATTTAACAACGTTCTTTGAATCACTCTCCACTATACAAAATCAAATATGAACAAATACATATAGATTATATATATATATATATATATTTAAAAAAAAGGACTGCGGGGAGAAGCGAAATCATATATCAAATCAATACACTCAAGTGGAGCATAACAGGAAAAAAAAAACAAAATGAAAATTTACCTTTCAATTGCAGAAACTTATGGTTAGGGTTCATCCATTCGAATTTGGGGATTTAGAATTTCGAAATCAAAACAGAGAAATCGCACTAGGGTTTTGATGGAAATGATCAAAGGAAACTTTTAACAACAATTTTCTATCAAAAAAACCAGGCATCGAAGCCTTCGATCGAAAATTTCAATCGAAAATAAAAGGGGAAAACGGGTTTTCGAAGAGAAGAGAGAGAAAGAGAACTTTAATGAGAGAGAGATTTTTAATCTGAGGTTTATTTTTTTTTAATTTTAGGCTATATATATTTTATATATAAATTAATATATATATTTTAAAAAATTATTATATTATTATATATATAATCGGTCGGTTTCGATTCAGTTTTTAAGGGGAAAAATTCTACCGAAAACCGATATATGTGCACAAGATTTCGGTTAGGCCCGTCTTAACCGACCTCAACCGTTTAACCGACCCGCCATGGATGCCAAGCATCGGTTTCGGTCGATTAGGTCCGTTCTAACCGACTAATGGACAGCCCTATCTTCTACAATCTTTTTATATGGGTTTGGTAGCCTTTTCAAGACCACTGTGGTGATTTCGTTACCTTGGTGATCTAATTATTAAAAGAATTTCAACTTTGAGGAAGTGATTGCAATCAAGAGATTCATGCATGATGAATTTACTATTAAGGATCTAGGAGAGGTCAAATTCTTTATTGGGTTACAAGTGGCTCGATCAAAGGCAGGTATCAATTTATGTCAGAAAAAAAAATACTTTTGATCTTTTAAAAGAAGCAAATTTTTTGGATGCCAAGTCAGATCCTACACCAATACTACTTGAAACTAGACTGTCTAAGGAGAAAGGCACCTTATTATTAGAGGATACTACTCAATATAGGAAAATAATTGGCAAGCTGCAGTATCTTACTACAACAAGACCAGATATCAATTTTGTTGTTCAGCAGTTGGCTCAGTTCCTTGACAAGCCTACTAATGATCACCTTACTGCAATTCATAAAGTCTTAAGATACCTAAAAGGTACAATTGGACAAGGTCTTTTCTTCCCTACTAACAGTGGGGAACTTGTGTGGATTTTTGGAAGTCTACAGGTTTTTGTGTGTTTCTTGGTTCCTCATTAATCTCTTGGAAATCAAAGAAACAAAACACTGTCAATAGAAGTTCATTAGAGGCAGAGTATAAAGCCTTGGCGTCAACAATATGTGAAGTACAGTGAATAAGTTACTTGCTTTCAGAATTTAAGATTCAACTCACCAATCCAACAACGCCAATCTTTTGTGACAACCAATCAACCATATATCTAGCTCAGAATCCAACTTTTCATGAGAGAAGTAAGCATATTGAAATAGATTGCAATGTTGCTCGAAAGAAGATGCAAAATGGATTGATAATTCTACTCCCTATTTCAACAAAACAACAGATGGCAGATTGTTTCACAAAGGGTTTATCTTCTTCAAACTTTACTGATGCATTTTCCAAACTGGGTATATTAAACATATACACTCCAGTTTGAGGGGGCGTATTAAAGTATAATACAAAACGGTGTAGTATTAAGTATGAAGGAGTGGTTAGTTAGTTATATCAAGAAGCAATTAGTTAGTTTCGGCTTGTGGTTAGGCCTATGATCTTGTATATAAACACACAATTACATTGAATGGATTACGTTTTTCTCTTCCTTTTCATTTGTTTCTGATAGATACCCTCGATCCCTTCTTACGAACGAGTTTACGAGCGGTGATATAGTGGAGTTAATAGTATACAAGTGGATATTGGCCCGCGCTAGTGCGTTGGGCGTTCAGAAATCTATTTCTTTGAATAATTTTTTATTCGAATTAAATTGTTTGATGCGTAGGAAAGTTCGAAAGTACTTAATTTTAAATGTGTTGCATCTTTAAAAGGCTATAATATTAACATTAAGCATATGCCCTAAAGTTAGCAATAAATAGTAAATATTAGTTTGTACATGGACAGGTGCAATAGCTTCAATTTTATTTCCTCCTCTAAAGTGTGTAGCACTTAAACAAAAATTAAGTTTACTCTCTTCTTCATATGGACATGAAAGGCCTGAAGAGAGGTCGTTACAATTCTAGCATTCATTAGCAAAAGTAGAGATAAGGGGGTAGGATTTATTATAACATTTATGAGAAAGGAAAGGATAATTACAAAAAATGGCTCAAGGGCAAGAACTAACAAGAAACTAACATAGGGTTTTCTTAGTAATTTGCCAAGTGAGAAAAAACAGAAAATCACAAAAAAAGTTCAAATGAAGCCTTCTCATCGATACTCAAAAGGGGCCTTTGGTAAATTACCTGGTTTTTCAAATAGCATTTAGTGTATATATAAGCTGAGAAAATTTTGAAGTGTACATCACTCTTGACTATGTTTGCCTATTTGACACGATTAGAAAGTCACTAGTTAGCCCATCTTTTCTTCTTCGTCATGAATCCACTCAATGGATTCAACCAATTCCTGCGAGATTACAAATTAATGGGTTGTGTTTTTTTTAAGCGATTGAAGATTTTAAGTCTTCTCCTTTTGTGTAATTGGGGCAAGGAAGGTCATATATATGTTACCTTCTGCAAATTAGTGAGTGTTTAATTTTGATGTGTCAACACTAATTAAATTGAATAAATTAACCTCAAAGAAGCTTATATTAACGAAAATTGGACAAGAAGTAACTCAAAAGTCAAAATAAAATATTTATTTGTGAATTCAAATAAATTTTTAGAAAGTAGTAATAAAATGTTAAATATAAACATGTTAAGTTATAAGTGAAGATGTTGAAAAATCTTGCTCTCCTAACAGATTCTCCCGATAAGACGATATAAGCCAACAGAAAGAAGCAAGGATCTAGTTTTGGAGTACTTTCTCTAGCTGGAAGTCAAGCAAAATGCTCGATCGGCTGGATAGATAGATTAATAAGGAAACTTGCTAGCTAGGAAGCCACGATCGATCGCTGAATAGTTGAGTTTATAGTATATAGGTTGAGAAAATTTTGAAGTGTACATGCCCATATGACACGATTAGAAAGTCATCACTACCTAGCCCTTTTCTTCGTCTTCGTCAATCCACTCAATCAAGTCCACCAATTAATCCTGTGAGATTAGAAATTTATGGCTGGTGGGTGGGGATAGAAAAATTAATCATCACCATACATATTACGAAACAACCATTTTCTGGGCTCACAAGAATGGCGTCTCAAACTGATCAAAGCATCATTTCCTCAATTAGCAGGATGGCAATTATGTTATTATGGTGTGCCAGTTTGTTGTTGGTAAGATGGTTTCCAACTGCAATTGAAGGAATCACAATCAAGGGACAAGAGAGAGATCGTCAAGCATTGCTTGGCATAAAGTCACAGATTCATGATCCGTTCAAAGTAACAAGCTCTTGGAACAACTCCCTGCCCTTTTGCCAGTGGAAAGGAATAACGTGTGGCCGCAGACATCGGAGGGTCACTATGTTGGACTTAAGCAGGCAACAATTGGGAGGTACCTTGTCTCCTCATGTCGGGAATCTCAGCTTCCTTAGGTTCATCAATCTCCAAGACAACAACTTTGAAAGTGTCATCCCTCCTGAGATCGGTCGACTTTCGAGGCTTCAAACTTTACTTTTGTCAAATAATTCATTTGGAGGAACAATACCTGCCAATTTGTCTCATTGTTCGAACCTTGTTGTGTTTATGGCCAGCCGAAACAACCTCGTGGGCAATATCCCGGTGGAGTTTGGCAATTTGTTAAAGCTTGAGGTACTTCAAATTCCTTACAACCATCTAACTGGCCAGCTTCCCACTTCTCTTGGGAACATTTCTACTCTCCAAGAAATCTTTTTAAGGGAAAACCACTTGCAAGGAAGATTGCCTGATTCGTTAGGCCTTCTCAAGAGGTTAGTGAGACTTCTTTTAGGTGCTAAAAATTTCTCTGGCTTGATTCCTCCCTCACTTTATAATATATCTTCCCTTGAGTCCATAGAGTTTGTAGATAATCTATTCCATGGAAATCTCCCTGTTAATTTCGGCTCAACATTGCCACACCTAATAAGCTTTAGTGTAGGGGGTAATAATCTTAATGGAATTCTACCAGAGTCAATGTGTAATGCTTCCAAGTTGGAATTGTTGGACATATCCGGTAGTCATTTCAGTGGGAAAGTGTCCACTAATTTTCAAAATTTTAAGAATTTAGAATATTTAAATATGGGAGAAAACAATCTGGGCAATGGTGTAGGTGGGGATTTAGACTTCATAACCTCCTTAACTAACTGTAGCAGACTAATAGAGCTTGGCATAAATGACAATCAATTTGGGGGTTTGCTACCAAATTCCATAACTAACCTTTCGATAGCACTTAACTTATTATTTGTAGGCGGTAATCAAATATCCGGCACCATACCATCAGGTATAACTAACCTCTTTAACCTATATGCATTGGGTATGGAGTACAACCAACTAACTGGCACTATTTCACCTTCCCTTGGTAAACTTAATAACTTGCAAGCGCTAGCCTTGGGTGGAAATGCTTTAACTGGGAGAATCCCCACATCTTTAGGAAATCTTTCACTTCTAACAACTCTTGGTTTAGAAAATAACCTATTAGAAGGTAGCATACCTGCTGAGCTTGAAAGATGTCAAAGTTTGATAACAATGACATTAAGCGCCAATAGGCTAACAGGTCCATTGCCTAATGAGATATTTAGCATATTAACACTTTCCGATTACCTAGATCTATCAGAAAACCTTCTAACAGGGTCATTACCTTCAGAGGTAGGAAACTTGAAACATTTGGTCCAACTATTAATACATCAAAACAAATTTTTTGGTCAAATACCCACTACCCTTAGTAGTTGTACAAGCTTGGAAAACCTTGATTTGGCGAAAAATAATTTTTCTGGCAATGTCCCAACAACTTTGAGCTCTTTGAGAAGCATTGTAGAGCTTGATCTGTCAAACAACAACTTGTCTGGTCCAATTCCAGAGTACCTTGAGCAGCTAGCCTTTTTGAAATACTTAAATCTTTCATACAATCACTTTGATGGACAAGTGCCGACGAGAGGAGTTTTCAGTAATGCTACGGCCATTGCACTTGTTGGGAACAATAGGCTCTGTGGAGGAATTGCTGAACTGCACTTGCCATTATGCCATTTTAAGGAGCCCAAGGAACAAAAAAGAAGCATTCTACTCAAACTAATCTTGATTGTTTGTGGAGTTGTTGGAACTATTTTGCTGCCAATACTCCTTTTCTGTTGGTTGAGGAAAAAAGGAGTCATAGCAAAGCCTTCCTTGGATTCACCCTTTGGAAATTCATTTTTGATGGTTTCTTTTCATCAACTCCTCAAAGCTACCGATGGATTTGCTTCATCCAACTTAATTGGCCAAGGAAGCTTTGGCCATGTATACCGAGGAGTATTAAATCAAGACCAAGAGCAGAAAGTGATTGCGGTGAAGGTGATGAATTTACAGGAACAAAGTGCTTGGAAGAGTTTTGTCAGAGAATGTAAAACATTGAGAAATGTCAGGCATCGTAATCTTGTGAAGATAATGTCTGCTTGCTCCAGTATTGATTCTCAAGGCAATCCTTTCAAAGCCCTAATCTATGAGTTGATGCCTAATGGCAGTTTAGAAGAATGGTTGCATCCTCTGACTGAAGCAACTACTCTCAGAAATGGAGAGCAGAGGATTTTGAACTTTTTGCAAAGACTAAACATCACAATTGACGTGGCTTCTGCACTTGATTACCTCCATCATCACTGTGAGGTGCCTGTAATTCATTGTGATCTAAAGCCAAGCAACATTCTTCTTGACAATGACATGGTTGCACATGTGGGAGATTTTGGATTGGCCAGGTTTTTCCCAAAATCTATCAACAACTTTTCTGGAAATTCTACAAGTACAAGCACTATTGGACTAAAAGGAACCCTAGGTTATGCTGCACCAGGTAAATGTATATGTTTTTTTCATTTTTCAACCATCCTGAATTACTAATGCTAGCTTTTCATCTTGAAATTGGATTTCTTATGTAATAATTGGTATAGCAGTTAAAGTTATGTTAGTAATATAGGTCTTATTTTATTGGCAGAGTATGGCACTGGAACAGAGGCAACAACAAGTGGTGACATGTACAGCTATGGAATACTCCTACTAGAAATGTTCACAGGGAAGAGACCATTGATGAAATGTTCAAAGACGGTCTAACACTGCATCATTTCACAAAGATGGCATTGCCTAATAATCAACTGCTTGAAGTTGTTGATCCATTGCTTCTAGCCGGGAATAACGAAGAGGGTCAGGGGAATATTGCAAGTAGCAGCAGAAATCCAAGGAGGGTGAACGCGCAAGAAAGCAGAATGAAGGAGTGCTTGATTTCCATCTTGAATGTAGGAATCGCTTGTTCAGTTGAATCCCCCAAAGATCGCCTGGACATCATAGATGCAGCCAAGCAATTGCATTCTATTAGGGACAAATTTCTTGGGATCCAAATACATACCCAAAGACAAGCAAGCATCTAGACTGGAGTTTGGTTGTTATTGTTGTGTTATTAATTAATGTTATGTTATGTAATAATGTAGTTTTGATCACAAACTCCTTACTTAGCTGTAGTTATGTCTACCTTTTGCCATAAACTATATGTGGTTATAAATTTCAGCTGGGCACATTTTGATTCTTGTAGCAAATTACATGCATGGCTTGTTTCTCTCGGCAAAACTTATAAGTAGGTAAGTACCTAGCTAGTAGCTATCGGTCAAAACAATTTATATATGCAACATTTGCAATTGAAATAATGAAAACATGTAAGCCAAAGTCTAATTTTTTCCACTAATTTTCAAAAGTTTAAGAATTTATTATATTTAAATATGGGAGAAAACAATCTGGGCATGCAGTGCATGCTTTCCACTTCTGCCAACTTGCTCATCCCCTTCTCAAAGCATCATGGAGCTGGAAGCACTGTTTTCATCTCTGCTCTTGCTGGTTTGCTCTCACTCAATGTTGGATCTATCTATGGATCAACTAAAGGTACTTTAAAATGTTAAAAATCTTAGTGATCTTGAATGTTCTGAATGCTAGCTGTTGAGAAATTATGTGAATTTTGGTCCAATATGTTTTACACAGGAGCCATGAACAATTGACAAAGGATTTGGCATGTGAGTGGGCAAAAGACAACATTAGGAGCAATGGTGGCACCTTAATTCATAATTAGAGTCCCACTTGTGGACCTTCAAATCAGCCAAAAAATATATAATTGCCTGACCACAACATTATTTTTCGTACTAGCAATGATTTTATTGATCAGATAGTATAGTATATTAATAATCTTCCTTTTCCTTTTTTTCTTTTGTTATTGAATGTTTAACTCGTGCATGCCTTATCTTAATGCCACTTTTTGTTTTATTTCCTGTACCGTATTTTCTGTATACGAAACCCAAATCAATTATGGAACACAAATCTCAATATCTACCGATACTACTCCAACTCCAAGACAACGAAGTCAGAAAGGACGCTTTGTGTTTGCTGCTTGTGGTTTTGAAATCGTTGCCGCGCCATTTCCACGTGACAATTTTGTGTCGTTAACGTCAGCACCGTGATGGCAACGGGGTTTGAAATTGAGAGTTCATGAGGTAAAATTCTAAAATTGAATTGTTTAATGGGCAAAACGCAAAACATTCAAATTAATCCAAATTTCTTCGGCCAAAAAAAATCCAAATTTCAACAATAGCTGTTTGTATTTTTTGTTTCTGTCCGGCCAGTCTTACAAGCATATTAACATTTTAAATGACAGTGTAGCAAAACAAAGGCGGAAGCCTTCTATAAATAAGATAAATTAGAAAGGCACTTGGTAGGAAAGCCAAGGAGAGAGAGAGAGAGGGAGAGAGAGAAAAGATTGGAAAAATAATACTGTAAAGAAAAATGAGTTATCAGGCAGTGTCGGCAGCAGCAGCAGCTGGTAGGAGCAAAACCAGATGGTCACTCCATGGCATGACTGCTCTTGTTACTGGTGGAACTAAAGGAATCGGGTTTGATCTCTCTTTCTTCTTGTTAATTTTGCTTTTGGTTAATTTTGTAATGTTCAATGTATTGGATGTGTTTTTTTTTTCACTTTTGAACTTTGCCGAAGTTAATTAACTAATAAAAAAAAATTACTGCTCTCAGGTATGCTATCATAGAGGAATTAGCTGCATTAGGAGCCCGAATCCACACATGCTCCCGGTCCGAAAGTGACATCAACAAATGCTTACTTGAGTGGCAAGCAAAGGGTTTCCAGGTTACCGGTTCGGTATGCGATGTATCATCTCAGGCGCAAAGAGAGAAGCTAATTAATACAGTCTCCTCTGAATTCGGCGGAAAACTCAACATCCTGGTAAAGTAAATATTTAAATCTTTTGACGCTTAATTAATCAAAGCCATATTAATTATGAATTGCAGTTTTAATCTGGTTATATAAATGCTCAATTGGTGTTGGCTAGATTAACAATGCGGGGACAAATATAATGAAACCAACACCAGAATTCAGCGCCGAAGATTTCTCATTTATCATGGGAACCAACTTTGAGTCTGCTTATAACTTGTGCCAACTTGCATACCCGCTCTTGAAAGCTTCGGGGGCTGGAAGCATCGTTTTCATCTCTTCGGTTACTGGTGTGGTATCAGTCAATATTGGATCTATATATGGAGCAACAAAAGGTAATATTTTTTTTGTCCTTAATTAATTAGCCAAACGAAACATTTATATATGCTTAGCATAAGCATATATAATCCTTGATTAATGTAAAAATGTTTATTTTCCATTTATTTTCAGGTGCCATGAACCAACTTGCAAAATGCTTGGCATGTGAGTGGGCAAAGGACAATATCAGGGTCAACTCAATTGCACCTTGGTTCATCCAAACTCCCCTTGCTGAACCCGTAATAATTAATTTTGTTCCAAAATGATTTATTAATTACTACTATGCCTTATTTCCTTCAATTTATATATATGGTACTAATTATTGGTTTGGTTATCTCTTTTAATGGGCAATTGTGTGCAGTACATTGAAAAATTCTCGGAAACTATCATCTCTCGAACTCCGATGGGACGCGTAGGTGAGCCAGAAGAAGTGTCATCCATGGTGGGATTCTTGTGCTTACCAGCAGCATCTTATATAACGGGGCAGACTATTTGCATTGATGGGGGAATGACAGTGAATGGATTCTTACCATGAATATGGGGCAGCTCTATATATTCCCCAATCCACGTGTAGAATCATTCTATGTCGATTGTTTGTCTCGAGCGACACTAATGTCCCATGCCTTGAAGCATCGGGTACGGTCATACGGAACTAGTCGATGAAATGAAAGGAAAAAAAAATTCATGTATGATTTATTCTTAAAGCTACAAGATGATTTGGACTTAACAATATCACTTACACTTTTTTACCTTAAATTTTTTTTTAAAATTTTTTTTTTTAGTGAGTACATGTGAAATCTCATTACAATCAGAATAAATCTCTATATGTCCAAACATCTAAATGAGAAATCAACTCAAACTAAGAAACTACCATAAATAAATCATCTACCTACCAAATACACAAATAAACCAAATTACAAACTAAACTCACATTCCGTGAGACTTGAACCAAGGATCTCACGGTACACCTACCAGTTGAGCTAACAACTCGGATGTTTTTTTACCTTAAATTAATTTGATTTGTCTCCAAACAACTAAAAAATATATCCTTGTGTCCAAACACCTAAATAAGCCTTATATTTGTAGTAAGTGTTATTACTAAGTGCAAATATTAAATTGTTGATACCTCATTACAATTGAGGGTAAATAGGTGTCTGCATAAATAATATCAAGATGTGTGGTCAGACTTTGATCTCAAATCCTGATAAAATTCAGTTTCTGCACCATCCTAATTCTAATAGAATTAGGAAAATCTTATATTTTCTTAATTAATACCAAAAATTGCTAAGAAAATAATAATTATTTTTACAATAACTATTATTATTAAATATGTACTCCTACCGCAGAGCAAATTATTGCTTATGATGAGAAGCAAACTAGGGAGGCTGGTCAGGTGTTCTTCATGGATAAGAGACCAAACGATGCCTCGGGCCGATTGATTTCATGGCAGCTTCCTCCGGTTGGTTGTTTCTTATTGAATTCGGATGGCTCTCGACGCCATATGGATAATCCGGCATCTGCAGGGGGCTTATTCGTGATGCTTCAGGCAATTGGATGGTTGGTTATATGATCAATATTAGTGTAACCAGTAGTCTTGAAGCTGAGTTATGGGGAGTGCGGCAAGGCTTGTTGATTGCTAAGGAACGTGGCTATACCCCTTTAATTGTTGAACTTGATACAGCAGTGGTGGTGCATTTCTTACAGCATGATATGATGAACTCACATCCTTGTTACACCTTAGTAGGGGACTGTCTGGAACTTATTAAAGGGGATTGGATTGTGGAAATACGACACATCTTCCGGGAGGGGAATCGATGCGCAGATTGCTTGGCGTTAATTATTGGCACATGAGGCAATGCAGGGAGTTACAATTTACAATGAACCTCCGCAACAACTCCTTCCTCTTTTACAGGATGATCGGGTCGAGATTTGTACTATGAGACCATAGTTGCAGCTTTTACTTTCCTTTGTTCTTATGTATCAAAAAAAATTATTATTAAATATGTGTCGCACTCCATAAGGATGTGGTGAAAAATTCATTGGAAGTTGACTTCTTTAATGAAGTTGTCAGCAAGTGCAGCAGAAATTAAAGAAATAAGGAGTTGATGACACCTCACCTCATAATAATTGTATAAGAAGAAGTCTCATGGGCCGAATTTAACAAGTATTAGCCGCCTCCTATAGCCTAGGAGGCGCCTCCCTGCTTAAGGAGTCGTCTCCCTATCTTTTGTATTTAATGAGTTGGCAAGTTAATATTTGTAAGCGAATAATTTCTTTATCTCTGTAAAGGAGGTGTGGTTACATCTGGGTTAACAGTTATTAGAAGCCAATTATGAATTGATCTTGAATACAAATGAGCTATTATTCCATAGTATGCGATTAACCATGAAGTATAATCCATGTTATTAGAACTTAGAAGCCAATTAAAATTGATCTCAAATGCTGATCATATATATATATAGAACATATATTAAAGTTGAAAATGAAGTTACCCTTTTCTCCAGTCTTAAGATGCAGCACATTCACCCAAGAACAAATTGTCAGGGATATTTCGGTATTTTTATGCTCAGTATTTTCGTTATTACTGTTGATTGTTAAAGGCATTTTTGGAACTTTATGATAAAATTACTATTTGGTGGATCACACTCTCAATAAACAAATCATTTTTTGCTGGATTATTTATCAAATGATCCTCATACTTTTATGCTTTATGCTATTTAATCCTTTACAATTATGGGTTGGACGACTGAACGTTTCGGCTTTAATTCTTCTATGTTTTTTTTCTTGTCCGATCAAGGTGATTCAAGTGTCTATTAAAAGGTAATTTCATGATCCACAACTTCCATGAAGGATTCAAAAACCAATTTTAATGTTTTGATTCTAAAAAATGCTTCTGAAATTTTGTAGTCTCGATTGCCGGTCTATCTAATATTATATAATTTTTGGTCCAATTGCCCGTGTGATCTACGACTTTCATTAAGGGTTTGAAAGCTGAATTTGATTAATGAGTTTCCTGGAAGATTCAAGAGGTAATTTTTATGTTTGGTCTCCATAAGCAAATTTTTTTTTGCTAGATTATTTATCAAATGATCCTCATACTTTTATACTTTAATCTATTTAATCCTTTACAATTATGGGTTGCACAATTTAATGCGTTGACTTTTATTTTTGTAATTTTTGTTCTATTTGTTCGATTAAGGTGATTCAAGTGTCTATTAAAAGATAATTCCACGATCTACAACTTTCATGAAGAACTCAGAAGCCAATTTTAATGTTTTGATTCTAAAAAATGCTTCTGAAATTTTGTGGTTTCGGTTGCCGGTCTATTTATTATTGTATAATTTTCGGTCCATTTGTCCGATTGAGGTTGTTCAAGTACCGGTTGAAAGGTTACTGCATGTTCAATCACTTTCCTAAGGACATGAAAGCTTAATTTGTTACTTTTGTGCTTTAGACTATTTAATACTTTACAATTATAGATTGAATAATTTAACGCATTGACTTTTATTTTTGTATTTTTTGTTCTATTTGTCCGATTAAGATCTTGCTATCTCTTTATGATTAAAAATATAAAAAAACTCTTTGCTCAAAATTTTTCTTTATCTCCTTCAAAACCCGGTCGTGGAGCATGGGTTTATGACTGGTGCTAATTAATACATGTAATATTATTAAAAACTAGTCAACAACATAATACAAGTAATATATTGTTATATTATAATAATTAAGGTTGTCACTTTCCCTTCTTAAAGAGGATTTAACTAGTGTAGAAATAGCTCATTCAAGAGTTCAATCCCTTTGTTAGTGTATAAGATTGATATCAAATTTAAATCCTGATTTTTTTCAATGGCATTCTTTTAATTAATTGTTAAAAAACTGGATTACTAAACACCGCCCCCTTTTTCTGGTCAAAAAAAAACACCGCCCCCTTTTACTAGTCACCGCCCCCTGGACTATTTTGCCCTTTGCTATATTTTCCATCAAACTTCAAATCTTTCAATTCTCTCAAATTCTCTCAACCTTCAAACTTTCAAAACTCAATCATTCAAAATCATTCAAGTAAAACAACATCAAAACGCATGAACAAAGATTTTTCGGATTGAAAGTTTTTTTTTTTTTGAAAAAAAAGTAAAAAAAAAAACAAATATCTATTTATCTTTAATCAAATATTAAAGTCCTCTTGCTAATATTGATATATCCATACTCATTTAAACTAAATGAATTGCCCAATACTTATTAAAGGACAAAAGAAAATTAAAGGAAAATCTTAAAAAAAAAACTTTAA
>AWWV01005158.1:0-10277 GCA_001974805.1 Corchorus capsularis | reverse complement strand
GAACAACATGAATATGACACGTGTTGGTTTTAGTAATAAAAGTGGTCTCATTAGGGGTCATATGATTGCAACAACCAGAATCAAAATACCAAGAATTTTGGCTACCTGTGACACTAGAGAGAACAAGAGGTAAACCTGTTTTGTGGACCAACTGTTTGACAATAGTTTCAAGATCACTCATGGAAATACTAAGAGATGGTGATGAAGAAGCGGTTGCCAAATCCTCAGTGGTAGCAGCAGCAGTAGCAGTGACTGGCCTATGAGCAGAGTTTCTCTGATTTGATTGACCTGAACTGGCAGCCTGCTTTGCTTTCAACTTGTAACATTCTGAAATTACATGGCCTGGCTTCTTACAATATCTACACACTATCTTCTTGGAAGAAGTAGAAGATGTGACAACACCAGCAGAAGATGATGATGGCATAGCAGCTACAAGGTGATAAGAGGAATGATCACGCTGGGACTTCATTGTAGCAAGCCTGGTCTCCTCAGCTAAGACCTCTGAGATAACTGTTTCAAGTGAAGGAGGAGGCTCCCTATACAATAAGGAGCTTCGGACTGATTCAAACTCATTAGTGAGTGCCATGCAAAACTGATAAACTTGCATTTCCTCCTTCATTTTTGCATAATATTCAGCATCTCCAGAGCACCTCCAAGATGGTTCCCTTAAGGACATTTAATCCCAAATAGGCTGAATTTGGAACAGAAAATCATGCACAGACTGACTAGGTTGTTGCCTCAAGCTAGCAAGATCACAGACAGCTTGTAACCAACTGCTTGACCTTTTCGGGCATACCTTCGAACAAGAAAATCCCAGACATCCTTTGGAGTAGATTTCTGTCCAAATTGGCTTTTGATTTGAGGACTAATGGTATTTCGAAACCAAGTCATAATCTGATAATTTATACATTCCCATTCCTCAAACCGCTTACAAAACTCATCATCTTTTTCACCATCCTTCTTGATAGGCTTAGGCAAATCTCCTGAAACATAAGGCCACAATTTTCTTCCTTTGAGGAAGCTACACATATCATCAGCCCACAACGTGTACTTTGAACCATCAAAGACAGTTTGAATAGGCTTAGAAACCTCTGATTTATCCATAGAAATTGAAGGAGAGTATAAAATTAAAACAGAGAATAATTATAGAAGCCCAATCAGAAAAATCTGACCTCAAAAACGAAAAGAACAGGTTCGAAAACCTTGGGGACCGGTCTGAAAATCTGGAAAACCGATCTTAATATAACCAAACGGGTCGGTCAAAAGCTACTGAACCGATCTAGTCTGAACCGAAGTCAACAGTCTGAGAAAAGTCAACTGAAAGTGAGCCGGTCTGCTGAGTCAGCAAAAAAAGTCAACAAAGTGCCACGTGTCAGTCAGATAGTGGATGACGTGGCGCTGACGTGGGCCAAATCTGATGCAGAGTGCCACGTGGCGATTGGCTATTGATCCACATGGCGGAAACCTCTAGAATCAGTTCGGGTGGCGCGTGAGGCGCGTGAAGTAGTCAGGAAGCGGCGCGTGTGGGCGCGTGGTTGCTCCGTTCTGGCTGAAACTTTGACGGCCGCCTCTTCTCGTCGTGCTGAAGCCGAATCTGTGGTTTGTTTTTTAGTTCAACACCTTGAAGTAGCTTAAACAAGAACAGCAGCAAGTTGAGGAGAGAGAGAAACTCTCAGCCGCGCGTGGAGGCAATTCCGACGGCAAATGGAGATGATCTTCAAGCTGGGAGTTGTTCGAATGTCAAGGAATATAACGAACAAATCAGATCTGCAAAAGAAGATCCAGATCAAAGTAGATCTGAAAAATGGCAGATTCGAAAAAGCCAAGAAATAATTCTTGAAAATGGAACAACAACCAGCCAAAGATGAAGGACACAAAACCCAAAACTTAACAAGCTCTTGATACCATGTTAAAACTAAGTAAGATTTGGGTAAGTAAAGAAAGGAAATTGTATTACAGAGATGAAAAGAGAAAAACGTGATGAAGGTGTATTACGGAGAAGAAAGATCAAGTTTGTATATTACATCACTCCACAAAATAAAGAATTGGAGACTATTTATACCTAGGTCACTAACTAATGTATCAAGTCCAACTAACATATTAGGCCCAACGTAATCACCTTATTAGGCCCAATGTAATAGCCTATATACATGTACAATATATTTTTAACAGAGTCCATAGGCCATAGGGTCAGAAAATGATTTCTGGTGAGCAACTTGGTAATTGGCAGGAACCCATTACAAGAAAGCTTGAAAATTCTATAACTATTAACTACCCTGATATTGCCGAATAAAACCAGCCAGACAACAAGACCCTAACCCAATATTACAAAATCGATATTCCAAGCAGGTTTCTTTCTTGATCCGTTGAGCTGACCTGGTCCGTGCTGCTGGACTTGTAAATCTATCAAATCATTTGCTTATTAGAAGAAAACATATTATGTAAAACCAATAAATATACCTATGGCTTAGCCAATTGTAGAGAACACATATTAACTAACTGTAAATACAAAGCTCAAGAAAATAACTATTGATTTACAAGATAGAGAAGTGAAACAAGCTTGTAGAGTATGATACAGAATCAAGAGTTACACTATCAAACAATAAGACTGAAAAAAAAATATACTGATGCAGCTAATAACCATATACATATAGTATGATTAGTTGATTACCTTGAGATTTGTTCTCCTTTTGCAACATCCTTGAGTGAAACAAAGCATGGGGTGTATGCACTTATAAAGTAGTGACATCTGATGGGAGAAATATCAGTCTTTATGAATCTCTTCTCTTTTAGATTGTAACAGACAACCGTTTTCTTGTTGTATGACATTAGCATTCTCTCATTCTTCAAGAGAACTAGTGGATAGTAGTGATCATAATAATGTCTATGTCCTATGAGATAAAATTGTATGTGTAATGTGGAACTGCATTGTCCATGATTCCTTGACACCATAATCCTTCATGACCCATATTTCAAAGTTATTATAAACACCCTTAGGATAAACAATAAACACACAAACAATCTTCTAGTACCCCCAACATGGCACTTTTAACTTGCCTATGTGGGAATCGAGGAGATGGAACTTCCCGAAACATGTCATTCTCAAAGTCAAAACAAACAATCTGGACATTAGAGTTGACAACATTACTCCAGTGAAAAGCTCCATGTAAATATGCATCAAAGTAGACCTCTTGATCTTTTATACTAATAGGAGCATTTCCCAGACTTGTCCATGATCCTGTCCCAAGAGTGTAAACTTCAGCTTTTGGCCCCTCCCTATTAGCATAAAGAGTTTGTAAAACTTTGTATTGGTTGGTTTTAGCGCTGAAACCAAAACAGAAGGCTTTACTATTTCTTTTGTCCTCTTCAGGCACTTTGATGGTGATGAACTCAACTAACGCTGGATTGCAAACGTAGACAAATTTCTTCCCGGTTCAGACAAGAGAACTAACCCATTGCAAGAATTGACAAGATTGAATGAACAGTCGGGAAGGTTTAATCTAGGCCCAAAGATGGTTTCCTCAAAATTGAGAGCTCTATCTGTCTGGTACAAGCGTAAATATACAGCACTACCGCCTCTATATTCATTTTGGATGAGGATGCTAACAGGTGATCGTGAAAGGTGAAGTTTTGCAAAACGAAGATTAGAGATTATTTGTAACCAAGTTTTGCAAACGCACCTGCAGTTGGAAACGGACTTCAAAGGAAGCCATGAGAGTATCTCCATGATTATACCAGTTGGAAGGTCTGTCCATAGCCTATTTGCTTCTTTCCCCTTGTTGTCATCTTCACAACCTCTCACTTTCTTCCCCTTTCTTCGATCCATGGTGATGGAGACACGCTTTTTTTTTTTTGGCAATAATAGAGACACGCTTTCTATTGCCTGTTTGTTTTGATGAGTTTAAGACTCGGAAAGACTGACTGTTGGGTTGAACTTGAACGATGGGAACTAATCCCAAAAATCCCTAATTTACACCCTAGGAGTTGATTCGGCGGGAACATTTGCTGCCAAATTTTAGTGGGCTGAGACTGGCGGGCCGTTTTTGCTCCAATATTATGTGTAAGTCAATCCAATCTTTTTGGGCCCAAATTCTTCGTGTTACTACACAGTACACACAGCAACTCTTTTTTTCTAGAACTACACTCATCAATGATGGTTTGGAGTTTACTTACAAGGTTTACCTAGATGACCCAAAATTCTCAAAACCATTAAAAACGAAAGTTTAAGCTTCAACAGACTTCGTGAATACATGTAGTATCATTCAATGGCTTTGTTATCAAAGCAAAAAGAAGTTTTCATTAAAATCAAAATGACAACGTATTCTTGAATATTTTGGTCTTCCTACTTTGCAATAGGAACCTTGACAAAAGAGACTTCATAATAGGATCAAATTCTAATCAGTTTTAGTCAAATTGATCTTGTTCAGTTTGGTGGCATGTGGAAATTAATGAATTTGACATAGCATTTCCACAGGAATGAAGACTCTTGTTGAAGGAAGTGCACTTGTAATCCTTTAAGAAACAAGTCAACAACTTTGTAATAGTTTTTCACTCCATCTTATTTAATTATCATTAAAAATTTTAAATCTCATACCAACAGGCAACAACCAAGTCATCTTATGGTGAACAATTTTGCTAGGATGAGGTTTATATAAGCTGACAAAAGTATTGTCGATTCCCCCCCTGTTTCAATCTCTTCATTGAACACACAAAAATATATAGTTGAGGGAAATTGAAATTAAGAAATGTTAGTTCCTAATTCCTAAACAAATTAACCTACAAGGCAGTTGTGTATAGAACCCTTGAAGCATTCAAAACTTCTTTTAAAACAAAATTTGCATATATCATTTGCACATATATAAAATCTCAAGAATATAACTTCTTAACCCATCAATACAACATTTTACCTAAAGTGAATGTCATTGAGAATAATTCAAACATATAAAGGAGCTTGATGATATATGACTACATTACTAGTCCATCATAAGCAATTCCAATGGGAATGACTAAAGTTTCCATTAACTTTGAAATCACACTGTATTGTAGCCAACTAAGTTACTCCCCTTTTAGAGGGAATATAAAACCTCAATAAAGAAGTCAAAAACATTCATGAACTTAAAATGGAAGAAGATAATCCTTCCCAAAAGTTGGAACTTTGGATAACAATAAACACACAAACAATCTTCAAGTACCCCCAACATGGCACTTCTAACTCGCCTATGTGGGAATCGAGGAGATGAAACTTCCCGAAACATGTCATTCTTAAAGTCAAAACAAACAATTTGGACATTAGACTTGACAACTTTAATCCAGTGAAAAGCTCCATGTATATATGCATCAAAGCAGAGCCCTTGATCTTGTATACCAATAGGTGCATTTCCCATACTTGTCCATGATCCTGTCCCAACAGTGTAAACTTCAGCTTTTGGTCTTAATCCAGCAATATCTCCATTATCATAAAAAGTTTGTAATACTTTGTATTGGTTGGTTTTAGCGCTGAAACCAAAATAGAATGCTTTAAAATTTCTTTTGTCCTCTCCAGGCTCTTTGATGGTGATCAACTCACTTAAAACTGGATTGCAAACATATAATTCCTTACCGGTTCCAGACAAGAGAACTAACCCATTGCAAGAATTGACGAGATTGAATGAAGAGTTGGGTGGGTTTTTTTTCTTTGACATTAAAGAGTTGGGTAGGTTTAATATGGTTTCCTCATAATGAGCTTTATTTATCTGGTAAAAGCGTAAATATCCAGCACTACGAATGCCTCTACCTCCTTCTTGGATCAGGATGCTAACAGGTGATCGTGAAAGGTGAAGTTTTGCGAAATGAAGTTCAGAGATTATTTGCAACCAAGTTTTGCAAACGAACCTGCACTTGGAAAGGGACTTCAGAGGAAGCCATGAGAGTATCTCCATGATCACACCAGTTGGAAGGTCTATCTCTATTAACAGCCCTTGATCTACTTCTTTTCCCTTGTTGCCATCTTGACAAGGGGAAGCTCTCATTTTCTTCCCCTTTCTTCGATCCATGGTGATGGAGACTACGCTTCTATTGCCGCCGCCGGTTTGTTTTGATGGGTTTAAAGACTTGGAAAGACTGTTAGGTTTAGGTTGAACGATAGGAACTAATCCCTAAAAATCCCTAATTTACACCCTGGGAGTTGATTCGGCGGGAACATTTGCTGCCAGATTTTGGTGCGCCAAGACTGGCGGGCCGTTTTTGCTCTTCTGCTACATTATTAAGCAAGTCAATCCAATCTTTTTGGGCCGTTCATGTTACCCAAATTCTTCGTGTTTACTATACACAGAAACTCTTTTTCTAGAACTACACTCAATTCTGTGTTTATTTCGAGACTTAATTCTGCCGTTTTGGTGGATGATTTTACCCTTATAATTTCTGGACAGAATTGATCTTCTCCTAAACCGACTTGGAGAATGTTTTGGACGAAAATTCTGATGCTAAAGATGATGTGGGGCATCCCTATTGGCCACGTTGGATCCTAATTAATGAGGATAATATAAATTTATATTATTTTAATAGTAAAATAATTAAATTATTATTTAATAATGGCAATTTAGAAATATATTTGAAAAAAATGGTACAATAGGAAAATGTAAAGTTTCCCCTTATTCGTACTTTTATATATAGTATAGATAGTTATAAAGTCATTGTCTAATAAGATATAGGATCTGAATATTCAAACTAATTGCCCACCAAAACGTACCAAAAAAAAAGGCCATATAGGAATAAGAAATTTTCCTCAAAAAAAAGGAATGAGAAATTGGACCATCCAAAGCAAAGACTCATTGTACATTTGCTTCAGATAAAGACAAAAAACAAAATTAAATACAACGATTCGAAACAAAGACTAAAGGCAAAATTAAATAGTTTATTCGTACGTATTATATAATCTAATAATTAATAATGGAATAATTTATGATTAAAAAAATAATGGAATAATTAAAATATTATTTAGTAATGGCAATTTAGAAATATATTTTTTAAAAAAGGGTATAATTGGAAATATATTTTAAAAATAAGGGTACAATTGGAAAACATAAAGTTTCCCCTTATTCGTACGTATTATATAATCTAATAATTAATAATGGAATAATTTATGATTAAAAAAATAATGTAATAATTAAAATATTATTTAGTAATGGTAATTTAAAAATATATTTTTTAAAAAAGGGTATAATTGAAAATAGATTTTAAAAATAATGGTACAATCGGAAAACATAAAGTTTCCCCTTATTCGTACTTTTATATATAGTATAGATGAGACAGACTTTGACAAAAAGCTAGGCCCGAATAACCAGACCGGCCAGGCTTTGCCAACCATGTCTCTTGTTGATATCAAGCTAGGCCCATGATACCTCTTCGCATAAGGTGGAATTTAAAGTGATATAATCTCACATAACTAAGGTTAAATATTTTTGTATGACTATATTTAGTTTTACCTTGGTTGTGATGGGGAGTATTAAGTTAGTATAATCTCACATCTATTAAGTCTACGATTGCTTATGGATCCTCTAACACTATCATATCATATATATACTATATATTATTTGGAACTATAAGGGAATTTACTTAAAGCCCCAATCAATTTTTTTAGTGGTGTAAGATAAGTACTCCAAATTCATTTTTTGCCACTTTTTAAATGACCCATTTGTCCACTTTTCCCCCTCCTTTTAGTCTGTCTTTGTTTGGTATTTCTATAATTGTCCAATCTCATTAAGTGTGAACATAATTAATGTGGTTTGCTCTCTATTCAATGTTTTTTTTCCTTCTAAAAAAACAAATCTTCTCTCAAAATCGAATCTTACAAACGACGCCTCCTTTTCTATTTTAATCTTCATGTCTCTTCCTCTCTCTTCTCTTCCCCTATTCAAAACGCAGAGCTATCTACGATTCCACATTATGTGAATATATATGGATGTTACCTCTACATTATTATGTAATTACTTGAAGAAATCACTTCTAAAAAGCTAAATTCAATTTGTGGGAAGAATTTGCTTTGATCCAAAGAGTTTTTCAATCTGTTATACAAAATTTGTTATTAGGCAACATGTAATAATTAAAAATGGCTAAATAGCCTCATTGTCCCCTGAACTTTGCAAAATTAGGCCAGTTTAACCCCTGAACTAATAATTGTGTCACATTGTCCCTTCAATTTTCAAAATCAGGCTAAACCCCTCCTTGCCTCAACACCATTAGTCACGTGCTGTCACCTGACTAACGGTTCCGTCAAACCCGTGTTAAGTGCTGATGTGGAATTTTTTAGTTGATGTGGAATTTTTCTATGGGACATGTGGGGCCCACTCAACCAATTTTTTTAAAAAAAGGATAACGAAAAACTTAAAAACCCTAAACGCCCAACATTTTATTTTGTTCTTTTCCTATTATTTTGTTCATCGACATTCACCTTCAAACAAACTCAAAATCTCCAAATCGTTTTTTCTCGGTCCTTAAACTCGATTCCAACTATATTTGTTCCAAACAAACTACTAGATTTAAAGAACCCAACACCTTCAAACAAACCAGAAATCTCCAGCTTTTCTCCTCAACCCCTTAAACTCGATTCCAACCTTAATTCTTCCAAACAAATTGCAATACATACCAGATCTGAAGAACCCAATATCTATAATTTCAAAGAAGATTCCAAAGGAAGTGATGAAAAAACCTTACATAGACGCAAAATTAAGGTTGAGGAATCTTAGTGATAGAAAATACCCAAATAAACGCGAAAGTCCCTTTTCCTATATTGAAATCTAACCCAATTCTAATCTCCCCAAGCTTGATATCAAGCACTTCTGGTTGTATAGCCTTGGGGCTCTTGCAAAGCACCTTCTCCTCGGTAATGGGTCGCAGCCATGAACAAAACAATTTATTTTTCTTGTTCAATGGTAGCAGGATAACTTACTGACATTTTTTAAAGGGCTTAATACCCAAATTAGCCCCTTAACTATTCATTTTGGGACAAATCGGCCCCTTTACTTTTTTTGGGGACAAATAAATCCCATAACTTTTAAAAATGAGACAAATTAGCCCTTTTCTGACGGACCGTTTAACGTCTGGAAGGTGAGGGTGCGTCCGACTTCCAATTAAGGCGATTCTAGCGGCGTTTGAAAGATCTCGACAGGAAGATTCAGATGGTCAAAGAGGTGAGGAAAAACAATCGGAAAATTTTAGGTGTCGAGTCAAACTTTTAAATTATTCGGTGTCGAAACGGGCTGAATTTCGATATGTCACTCTTTGAGGTATGCTGGATCTACAGATTATGGAGGTGAGAAAAAATAACAAAGAAAATTAGGCGAATAAGGCTGACATCCCTTAGAGAGTGACATATCATAAATTTAGCCCATTTCGTCGCTAGTAGCCAGCATCCCTTATTTTCTTTATTATCGTTTCTCATCTTCATAACGACTAGATCCGGCATCCCTCAGAGAGTGACATATTAGAAATTCAGCTCATTCCGTCTTCAAATAAGACCGCACTTTCCAGTCAAAGTTTTAAATTTGACCCGATATCTTAAATTTTCCGATTACGTAGTTTTCTCACCTCCCTGACCATCATAATCTTCTCGCCGAGATCTTTCAAACACCGTTAGAATCGCTTTAATCAGAAGTCAAACAACCCTCACCTTCCGAACATTAAACGGTCCATCAAAAAAGGGCTAACTTGTCTTCTTTTTAAAAGTTATGGAATTTATTTGTCCCCAAAAAAATAAAGGGGCCAATTTGTCTTGAAATGGATAGTTAAGGGACTAATTTGGATATTAAGCCTTTTTTTAAAGGAGCAAAGAAAGAAAGAGATCAGAAGGGTAAGAGCGGGAGAGAGATGGCGAGCACCAACGACAAAGATGAAAGGAGAACGAAAATGGCAGAGAAAGGGCTAAATCGCATGTCTCACATAACATCGGAACGAAACCCAAGCGTTTCTTCATCTCCTTCACCACCTGTTAATCATCATTTAAACCAACAGTAACTCCCTTTTGTTCTGTCTTCCTTTTCATGGCTTCAAAAAAAATCATTGATTTGATTGTTTGAAATTTGTTATAAATCGATATTTAAGGTTCTGTCAAAGTTTGGAGAAATGGGAATTCTGTTTGGTTACCAAGAAAATATATAGGCTGATGAGTTGCATTTATATAGCTTCATTATGTTTTTTTGATACAAATATAGCTTCATTATGTGAAATCTATTTGTTTTGTGTTTTATGATTTGCAGAGGTTTGAGGTGAATCTTTATGCACATTTTTCTTTTTTCCGTTTC